>JANHMN010000020.1:4684346-4713133 GCA_030674055.1 Rhabdomys pumilio | reverse complement strand
ATACCTGATAACTGATGTGGATGCTGCTGGTCCAGGAGCTATACCTGATAACTGATGTGGATGCTGCTGGTCCAGGAGCCATACCTGATAACAACTGATGTGGATGCTGCTGGTCC
Organism: Rhabdomys pumilio; assembly: GCA_030674055.1. Taxonomy (NCBI): domain Eukaryota; kingdom Metazoa; phylum Chordata; class Mammalia; order Rodentia; family Muridae; genus Rhabdomys; species Rhabdomys pumilio. Next base: position 4,713,017 of record JANHMN010000020.1, on the reverse strand, counting down.
AGGAGACATACCTGATAACAACTATTCAAGTAAAAGTATCTTAGGGCACACAGAGTCACTTTAATAAACGACCTGTGACCCTACTCTAGCCCCACAACTCCACTCTTTGTACACTAAAGCAAACCATGAGCAGAAACCACCTACTTTAGAGGAGCTGAAGCTGTGCTCTCTGTGGCCTCAATTGCTTCCCATCTCTATGGTGATGTAAACAACGAGACAGTGTTTCTACATTGTGAACAGGATTATGGAAGTGAGTGGTGAGCAGCCTCAGGTTATGCACAGCATTGTGTGATTTTAAAGGCACATCCACAACTATTATTCAAGTTAGACCTAGATCATCTTTTTTTTTTTTTTTTTTTTTTTTTTTGACTATTGCTCAGATAAGGAGAGCGAAAGCTCAGACAGGCTAATATCAGAGAAAGGTCACAAAGATGCACACCATAACCACGAAGCCCATGAAGCTAGAAAGTAAACAACCTGAACCCCAGCTTCTGGGTTGGTGTCATTTTACAGTGAATAAGGAATGTTCATCTTTGCTGCCTAAAAGTCACAACTGTCCTCCAGAAGCTCTGAAAGACACCGGACAGTAAGGTGTGAGAGGAGGTCATCTCACAGGAGCTGAGTGCCAGGGCCTCACCCAGATGCAAGCCGGTTCTCACTTCTCTATCTCTGATGGGTCAGATTCCCAAGTGCATGAGAGTCATCTAGTCATCCAGTTAAAACAAGGCTCCCCCAAGAACTCCAGTTCAGCAGGCTGGGTGGGGTCCGAGATTCTGCACTTGTAATGATGCTGCCAACATGGAGAAGTAAGACTATCGCACTGAGCATTGGAGGAGAAACTGGCATAGAGGTGATACATTAGATAAAAGCCTCTGTTGTTTCATGTATTGTTAGACCAGCTCTCTGTACTTCCAAAGGAATCAGATATACAGTACAGAACTCTTCTTAAAGAGCTAGTTTTTCTGTGTGTTGTTGCAGACTAAATCAAGGAATAGCTTTCTGTAAATGTTCATGTGTGCACGTGCGTGCGTGAGTGTGTATGTGTGTGTGTGTGTGTATGTGCGCGTATGTGTTGGACTCAGTTGTCTTTCTCAGTCACTCCCTGCTTCCTTTCTGAGACAGAGTCTTTTGCTGAACCTGGAGTTGACTGGTTCAGCTCTAGCTAGCTTGTCTCAGAGATCTGTCTGTTTCCATTTTGAGACTCTGAGATTCCAGGCAGACATTATGCCTGGCTGGCTTTTATGTGAGTGCTGAAGATCCAAACTCCAATCCTCACATTGCAAACACTTTATGCCCTGAGTCATCTCCTTAGCCCAAGCACAGATATTCAGAAGGATAATCTCTACCTGCTCATCTATTATTATCCCAAGTGATTGCAACCACTGGTATGCCCTGCACAAAGAGTAGCAGCACCTTGGATCTCAACAGAAATACAAGTTGTAAGCCCATCGCCAACCCTGACCTATTTAATTAGTACAATGTGTGCTGAGGATGGAGCTCGATGGTACAATACTTCACAGGGCTCTTGGTTCAATCCCCAGTACCATAAAACACAGTGTGTTTCAACAACCTCTCCAGGTGAGTCTGATGTACACTACTAATTCAGTACAAAACTGTCACTTAATGTCTGTTCAAATTAAAATAATGTCCCTAACAACCTATGAGCCCAGGAGGGCAGATCCATGCTTGTCGTGATCACTGTGGCACGACCATGTTGGCTCAGGGGAGATACTCACAAATGAAAGAATCCTAGGATCTCTGAAAGGTGTGGGCTTGTGGACTGCATCATTCCATCCCGCTGGAAGGTTCTCGGAAGCGTGGGGGGGAAGGTACCACTGGAGCTCACTCCCACTCCATCTTTTCTCTTGCATGCTCTGAATGTATCTATCAGATATTGTAGTTTGGATATTAAATGTCCCTTAAATGTCCATGTGTTGGAGGCTTGGTCCTGACCCATAAGTTAATTGAAAGCAATGGAATTTTAATACTCAAGATTCCATTAACAGGTCTCAGGTCACTGAAGGCATATTCCCCAAGGACATGGTGGTTCCAGTCTCTTCCTTGCTCTTTCATGTTCTTGCCATAGGGTAAATAGCCCTGTCATGTGTTCCCCATATGATGTGCTGACTCACCATGGGTCCCAAACCATAACAGAAACAACTGGCCATAGGCTGAACTTACCCACACTGTGAGAGAAAATAAAGAGAAAAGTCTTTGTGAGTTGACAATCCCAAGTGTTGGTGACAACAGTGTGGCAGTTTGAATAGGAATGGCCTGCACAGGCTCAAATACTTAAATGTGTGGTCAGAAGGGAGAGATGCTACTGGACAGAGATCAGGAGGTGTGGCCTTGTTGGAGTGGGCGTGGCCTTTTTAGGCGAAGTGCTGAGGTTTGAAATGCTCAACCAGTGTCTCGCTCCTGCTGCTGCCTGCTGCTCTAGACGTGGATCTCAGCTCCATCTCCAGCACATCCCTGCCTGTGTGATGACATGCATTCTGCCATGGCTAACGGACTAAATCTCTGCAGCTGTGAACCAGCCCCAGTTAAATCTTTTCCTTTGTAAGCGTTGCCATGGCCGTGGCATCTCTTCACAGCAGTAGAACACTGAGACAGAGAGCTGCTGAACGCATTTTCACACTACACTTTACAGCCCCATCCCGCAGATCCATCAAGTTCAAGGTCTAAGCCAAAGTCACCCTAGAGTGCAATGCAACTCATAGCAGACTGTGGGATTTCCTAGGTGCTTCTGCTGTCTGCCAGGGGCAGATATCTAGCTGAATCATTATCAGTAGATAAAGGCACTGATAGAGAGACAGAAAAGCTGGAGATGAACACTCCCCGGAGAGAGATAGCCTGTCTGGTAGACTCCATCATAGCTAAAATGTTTCCTAAACCCTCATCCTTCATTCTCCCCTTAGCCAATGGAACACTCGATGTCCCACCTCTGGACAGAACACAGCTTTGCCCATACGACCTGAAGAAAAAGACTCTGAAACTCGGCTGACTGAGAAAAGGAATTTTATCAATTTCTAAACTTGAAACTAATGTTGGTTTATTTTTCGTTTTTAGTTTTTGTAAACCATCTCTCCCCTGCTGTGAACCAGGAGATGGTTCATCTGGGCTGTTTGGTGAATCATCAGCTGGGACTGAGTCGATTCTCAGGGTGTCCCAGTTCCTGACGTCATTGGCCATTAGAATTACTCACCAGGTTCAGAAGCCATGGATAATAAAGGGGCCCCTGCAATAAAGGCAGCCATCATTCCTTCTCTTGGTGAGCCTGCCTTTTAGTGACACTGTGGGCCCATTGTGGAAGTCCCAGAGAGGCAGTTACTCCACACTGCAAATGGCTGCTGCCTCTGTATTTCATTACAAAGCGCCCTTTTCTGGGCCTGTGGGAAGGGATTGCAATTTTCAATCACTGTACCATTTAGTGGTACTGGCGCTTGCGGCAGCACATTTGCTAAGGAGCAATTTAGACTGATGTACAGTCCAGTGGAGGATGTGGGGTCCTCCAGTGACATAAACACACTCATTGGCTGAGAGAAAAATGCATGGTCCATATAGCTTTAACAGCCAGCTCTGCAGAGCTCCCCATCTCATACCTCCACGGTCTTCCACAGTGGGTTGCAAATCTTGCCAAAACCACCAACTCCTTCAGTGAGCCCTCACTGCCAACAGAACTCAGGACAGAAATCTCAGTTTGGCCTTTCTATCAGCAGGTTGTAGCCTGATTTTCCAGCCTGGCCCCCTAATAAAGAATTTGACAGCTTTCCTTTACAGACACAGTCAGAGAGACTCTGACTGAGTGGTTCTGGGTCCAGGCAGAGGCAGGTAGGTGTGTGCGCATGCGTGTGTACGTACGTGCGTGCGTGCGTGCGTGCATGTGTAGGGGGTATGCTCTACCATTGAGATTCATCGTCAGCCCTGGTTTATTTCTAGTGCCTTGCAGACACTTGACTTTGTAACCTGAACTCTGTGTTTTTCTCTGCCCTCGCCTCCTGTTTTCCATCTTCATTTCCTTAATGTGCTATTCCTTCTAGAATTTTCCTATCAGAATTGTAGCTACCAGCCAACACAGCTACTTAAATTACAATTATTAAAATTAAACGACAATTTCAGTCACAACAGCTACATTCCATGAGCTTAGCGGTCACACGTGACAGAGTTTGAGGGTATTTCCACCAATGCCATGCTCTAGAATGTCTGGTCTCTACCACTTCCCCTGCTGGTCCACAGCCCATAGTTTCAGCTATGAAATGTGTGTTTACTTCACTTCTCTTACCCTCTGCTCTTCCCCCAGCCAGCACACTACCCACCAACACCAGTTCCCACCCCTGCAGAGGAATATGAAACCCCAGGACCTGCCTTAGACTTAGTGGGAGGGAGATGGTGACTCCATCCCATGCCAGCCCTGGGCCAGAGCCACATCAAAGAACTTTCCACATGGAACCCTCAAGCCTATGAGATGGCTTCTCTACCTCCACTTGCAGAATATTTACACCTCTCTTTGCAGAGTATCTATCTTTGGGTTCAATCCCACCCTCCACCTCAGAAAAAGTGCCCCACGAACCACTCAAGTCCCACTAGAAGCCACCTACCACATGCTGTGACAACAATCAAGTGCATCTTGTCAAACTATCAGCAACTGCACACGGAACTAAAACATCAAATCGACACGATGCAGTTCAAGTTTTGGGGGTGGGAGCTGCTAACAGCTGCTCTGTTTTATGTGTCCCCCATTCTTTCCTCTCTGGGTGCTATAATGAGCTATAGGTGAGCACCCCGACCTTTACTAAAATAAACCCTCAAAACTAGGGCTAAAATTAACTGCACTGATTAGCTTAGCCTACAGCATCGCACATGAGACTGTGAAGAGAGGAGATTTTCTTAGCCAGGATGCATATTCATGACCCTTTCAGTATGGAGGGCTAAATTAAGTACAGTACGGTACCTTTTATATACATATAGGACATCAGGTTCTACCATTTTATTCAAAGGGACATCTCTATATTTGATTGAGATACCTAAGGGCCCTCCGTTCTCATATACAGGAAGAACCACGAAGAGGAAAGGGAGGGAGGAGAGAAGGGAGGGAGGAAGAGAGGGAAAGGGTGGGGGTAGAATTGGGCTTCATGATCATTCTGGAAATAGGTCTCCTTTAAGCTCTAGAGCCTGTGATTTTTATCTTATGTGTCAAACTGATTCTCCCTTAGGCAAAAACTATAACATTTCTCTGAACATTTTTTTCTTTCTTCTTTGCAGAGCAAAAGCCAAAACAACTGGACAAAATTTGTCTTTTCCCCACCAGATTCAGAGAAAGGAGCAAGGGCTGGGATATCCACTCTCTGAGGGGCAATACAATAGATTGCTCAGTGGCCTGAGAGTTGGCACAATGGCTATGTGGCATTTGCTGACACCTGACACTTTACTTTGGAGACTTTAAGCAACTGGGTTAAGTTCTCTGGGCCTTAGATGTCTCATCTACAGCATGGGGTTCAGCAGCCTAACACCCAGAGTGTGGTGGAAATGATCAAAGGCACTCCTGTGCTCTCAGGTGCAATGACTCATAGTTGGAGGAATGAGTGGGTTGACATCGCAGTCACTCTGGGCTTTTACAGCAGAACTGTAGAGTATGTGGCTTAAATACAGAACTAATTGTTATAGTTCCGAAGCCTAGGGAGTCTAAGATTAAGGTGCTGGCAGACTGGTATCTGATAAGGGTTCTTGTTCTTTGTAGATAGCCCTCCTCTCTTATCTTCTCATATGACAGGGAGCAAAGAGATGGAAGGCAGGTTATTTTGTGTCTGTTTACAAAGGTGCTAATATTATTATGAGGGCTACAGTCTCATGCCTTATCTACCTCCTAAAGCCCTACTGGGGAATGGAAGGGCATGAAAGGACGCATCTCATTTCAAACAGTATGCAAAAGTGACCTGAGACCTTTGGCAACATTTGGATTCACGCATCTTGGATATGTCTGGGATGACAGAGATGCTGCTGGCCCAAGCAGCCACACTGTGGTTAGTGAACGAATAAACCACGACTCTCTACTCCTGCCCAACAAACATTTGTCTAGAAACAGTACTCTAAGACTTGCATGAAGTTTCACACTCTGCGTTACTACAGAATAAGGTGTCCTCCCCCTTCTTATTTCATGCTGGCTGTTTACTCACTAACAGCTTCTTTCACATACATGAAGTAAGTGTGTTTGGCAACTTGCTGACTGACAGAGTCTTGTGAACCAACCAGGATTTCCCCTTTGATGAAACCCTCAGTCCACATTCTCTCTTTTCCATCTTGTTTCCTGGAGAACTTGTCACCCACTAGCGGCTCCTCTGCTAACTCAGCAGCTGGAGCCAGAAAGAAACTTCCAGAAGGGGCTTGCTGCTGTAGGACATTCTCTGTCCACCCATATGAATGCTTAATACAGGGACCACAGTGGAATACATGGGGGAGCCTGCTGTCCAGAGAGCATGGGCATGGTGCTCTGGAAGGTTCCCACCGCACACATCAATTAAGACACACATTTCTGATTGAGCTTACAACTTCCTGTCATAAAGCTGGCATTTGCCTCTCCGTAGCCTGGTGAAATGTTGATGGGCTCAAAGAGATCAAGTGAGAGGAAACATTTCATGGCTATGAAACCTGGAAACAGTTGGCTTCTCATAGTCTCTCAGAGAATAAATAGGAATTCATATGTATTACACATTTTACAAATCAATGACAGAATGATAGGAGAGACGGGGAGGAAGGAGGAGAGAGGGAAAAGACAGACTCGAGGTGTGTGAGTTAAGATCGAGTTGCGGGATTACCTCATATTGTCACAATTATGGAAACTGACAATTCCCAAAGTCTGCAGGATAGACTATGGGGCAGGTAGCAAGCAGCAGGCTGGAGCCTCAGGGAAGGGCTAGTACTGTACCCCTAAGTCCAGTGGAAGCTTGGGTCTGAATTCTCTCTTTGGGTAAGACTCACTCATATTATGCTTTATTCAAATCTGCTGATTTAAAAAGGATCGAATAAACACATTAATAGCACCATATAGACCGGTGTTTGAGGAAACCTGATTACTACTAGCCTTGCCAGCTAAACCTGTAACAAACCATCCCAGGATCTGCTGGAGTGGTCTCTTCAGCTTGCTTTCTGACCTAGAAAATGAGGTTGTCAGAAGCAGATATTAGGTTACTTCCGGTCCTGAGGAGCGCCTTGGAACGCCCTGATCACATGTAGGTAGGGCTGTTTATTCAGTTCTTAACAAGCCCCTAACTAATGTCAGAACCAGTCTCCTGCCTCAGAAAGCTTTTTCTGGAAGTGTTTGTAGTGTCCTGCCTGCAACCCTCTGGCAGATTTCTCTCCTACATTTGTTTGCAGAAAATTCTGCCTTCACTTAGCCTGGGGTTTTCAAGCCTCACTGGAGAGCATGCTCAGGTGGAGATTCAATGTCCACCACGGGTGGGACAAGTAAACAGGCTGCCCTACAGGTGGCTGGAGCTCTGTTTTGGCAGGCAGCATGTCTTGTGCTGTGTCATACCACGCAGAAAGTATTGAAACAAAAGCTTGGTAACCAAAACTCACTTTAGGGGGATGGGGGGAGGCTGGAGAGATGGGTCAGTGGTTAAGGAGTGCTGGCTGCTCTTGCAGAGGACCTGGGCTCAGTCTTCAGCACCCACATGGTGGCTCACAACCATCTGTTACTTCACTCGCAAGGGATCATATACCCTCTTCTGGCATCTGTGGGCTCCGTGCAGGCAAAACACCCATATGCATGAAGATAAAACTTAAAATTAACTTTAAAAATCACTTTTTCTTGGCATCTCGGGGCAAACGGCCCACCAGTAAAATCAAAAAAGACAAAACAAGAATCTCTACAAGCCTCCCTCCAGCAGACCTCTTACAATAGCCGGTAATTACTTCCAACTTTTGGGAAAGCTACCTGCCATGGATGAGGCTCTCGAGAAAATGTCTCTGAGATGATTTCTAGGAAGGTTCCTTATCTGAAAGGCCCAGTACAGTCTCACAAACCTAAGCTCATGGCTCTCTAAGGACAATAGCAGGGAACAGTGCAGGTGTCCACAGAGAGCCTCTGTGGGCTAGGGACAAGGGATTTTTTTTTTTTAAACAGGCAGTTGCCTCTCTCCTTGAGCACTGGCAAAGCAGGTGGTGGCCCGAGAATGTTCTCCTCCCACGGAGTCAATGCTAGGAGGCTGAACATAGGAAATGGTCAGGTTCCAGTGGGGTCTAGTGGTCGGGCTTCTGTACTAGGGGAATTTCCCTGGCATTTGTTTGACTTCCATTCAGCTTTGTTGGGATGTTCCCATCTGGCTTCTCAACTCTGCCACTGCCGCTACACTACACATCTTCACTGAGCACAGGGAGGGGGCGCAATGCGTTTTCCCCTCCATCCTAAATGTGCCTCCACTTCTCATCCAGAAGCACATCTCCATCTGCTTCTTGCTCTTGACTCTTGGACCAGCTCTCTCGCGGCTTGTTTCTCATTTACATACTAATCTGCCCAGTGGATTTTAAACCAGGCCAAGTTCCAAGTCACCCAGAGTCTCAGTGGGCTCAGCACAGTATATGTCCATGCCCCACCCCTCCTTCCTGGTTTTCCCTTTCTTTCCTGATTTGGGCCCAATTCTTTACATATTGACACTATTTGCTCAGCCAGTGTTTACTGAATCATAGTTCATGCTTAGCTGATAAATTTCCCCCAAGAAATGAGTGCCCACAACTGAAAAAAAAATGTTGACACCCTAGACTCTAGTGCCCTCCCCACTGGTATTATAGTCTATACTCCTTCAGAGTGTTTGTGCGCTGCCCTCACTGTATGCAACAAACAAGAAAGCCCAGGGCATGCCTACTGGTTTGCATCAAATTCTGTCTGTAAACAGTGATGCTAAGTCATTCCACTAGAAAATTAAATTCTCCCTCATTAATAAGTAAGGGGAAATAGACACAGCATACTTTTGTATGCTAACTGTGCTAAAGGGTTTTATTTCAGTGAGGTCAAAGCCAAGTTTCAAGAGGGAGAAGAACATTTTAAAGTAATTTTCTTTCCTCACTGACATTTTCCAGATATTTAGGACACAAAAACAACGGACAGACAAATGGCTAAGGCTAGGGGGTCAGAAAACTGCAGCCTGACGGTCAAGTCTGTACCGCCCACTTCTGCACTGCACCCCACATCTGTGGAAATCAGCCACGGTGGTGTTATCTACTGCTGCATTCTCTCTCTCATCCTCCCGAAGGGCAACAATGGAGTAACAGCAACAGAGGTAGCATGTCACAAGGCCCCAATATTCCTACTGGCTACTTAAAGAAACTTGCCAAATCTTCACTCAACAAAATACACACTACTGATGCTGAATCCCTATTTTATGGAAACCATGGCATTGGTAACAGCCTTTTGTTTGAAGCTCTGGCTGTTTCCAGAATATCTACCCACAGTAGGACTGGAGATACATCCCAGCATTTTGTCTGTCATGGCTCTCTCCCAAAATGTCCCATCCATCTAAGGTAAACATTTTACAAGGCTGACTGGCTCATTAGAACTTCTGTAGTTTAGAAAGCCAGGATACTGCAGGTCTAAAACCAAATTATATTGGGCCATCTAAGGCATCTAAATAACTATTTATTGTCTGTCCAAATGCATGACCTAATCTCCTGGATGCTACTAAGTAAATCCTTTCAGAATATACAGATCCTTTAGCATCTACCAATGCCAAGGCTAAGAGCGTCACCGATATTTTCTGAGCCCTATGGCAGAAGTTTCCTGCACTGCTCTAACTTGCCTAATGTCTCTGTCAAAGTACTTTAAAAATGCCTTGACTCATACCTTTCTTGTCCTGTTACTGTTAAAAGCTTCATGAAATTGTTTCCACGCTGGAACATGGTACGTGGGATAACTTAAAGCTGGGTTCTCAGGCTCTCGTCAACTCCTATTCGACTCCGGAATAACCACTTATTGCTTTGAGATGAGAGATATGTTTCTATATCAACAATGTCATGGCCAGTGACGTTCAGACTTCTCACTGTGAAGCGGAGGCCTTTTCCACCTGAGAAAAGCTGAACTCACTCTGGATTCAAAGAAGAAACTCAAGGAGAGGGAAAACACGTTCAGTATCTGATGTCATCAAGGTGAGGCTTGCTCAGATACTTCCCATCAGCAGACGCTCCTTGAGGTTATGCTTGGACAGGGAACAAAATCCCAGGTGTGCCCTGTGATTAAGTGACTAGTCTTCTACTGGTTCACAGGGACACAATGGAGCTTTCTCTTCACCTAGGGCTTCAAGTAGGAAAAGACAAAACTCCAACTGTGAGCGTTCCTTAAAATCTATTTTATAGCCCTTTTGTGTACTCCTTACTGGAGGATTTCATGAGAAATCAACATCTGGAGCAGTTACATGGGATGGCAAACACAGCTTCAGTGGACACACAGGCGCACATCTGCAAAGGTACAGGCCTGCTGCTCTTGAGGAGGCTGCAACCTGAGGGAAGCTTCCCAAGGGGATTTCATTGATTCTAGCACAAGAGTGAATATACACAGACTAAGATGGACCAGTACAGTATCATTTGGTGACCGCCATCACACACACAGTCTGTAGGGAACAGAGAACACTGTGTTTGGAGGATATGCTACTACAATGTGTCTGGACGCTTTGGTCAGAAGAACTCTTCTCCCAGCTAAGTGCAATAGTCTGTTCTCTCATTAAATCGCCACTGACATGCTGACCCCTGAGCTAAGCAAGAACATGCTTGCAAAAGGAAACTTCATGACAAGCAGCATACAAGTGAACTCTTGATCCAGAAATGATGTCCATGTCCTGGGATCTCATGTCTCTTTCCTGGTTTCAACCTTGCTTCTCACCTTAGAAATAAGCACGGTTTTAACTTTCATGCCATTTACTTCCCTGCTTGTATTCACAGTTCCAAGCTATGTCTGATTCCTAGTGGGCAGCCTGACTTGCTTGCTCTGAAAGGCTACAAGGCATCAGACCTTAGGGAGTTTGACGATGCTGAAATAGAAGTTTATCATGTCCTTTGACACTGAACCGTCTCTTAGATGTGAGAAACTGTGTAAGTAAAAATAAAGCTATATGCTTACAGGGCACAATCACACAGAGTAAAACATCCCCATTCCAAAGGATGGGAATGTGTGATTAAAAAAAAAATTGAGGGGCAGGGATGAGACCAAAGCAAGACAGAAACCATACAGGAAAAGCACTGAACCCTGTAGCTCCGTGCCCAGAGCTCAGGGTACACAGTGATGCGACATGAGCTCCCAAGGGCCTGTGTGACCCTTCCCTTGTCTCTGCTGTCTACAACTCAGGTGACCTGTTTCTTGGGCTGGTTAGGTTCACTGCTTACAGTGGTTTTTTTTTTTTGCAGACAGCCGACATCAGCATTGTCTCCATCTTATTTGGGTCTTCACTGCAGCTCTGCCTTCACCACCACACATAACCTTTCAGACACTGCTGCCTACCATGACTCTGGCACATTCCTTGGCCTGTGGAAACCTCCATGACCCCATAATTTGGCATTCTGTGTTCCTAAAAACCAGACTCAAGAAGACAACGCTAAGGTCTCCTGCCAGCTTGAACAATTATCAGACAATTTTAGATGATAGCCTCTTTTGTTTCTGAGTTCCATGGAGTAACAAATCCTAGAGAAACAGATTTTAGGCAGTACTGTGCAAGCAAGGTGTCTTGGTGAATTTCTCCTCTCAAGGGAAATGTTTCTCAGGTAAGTTTGCTCTTGTACATTCTTGAGCCTGCAGTTGGTGGAATCTGACCAATTTCTAACTGAGCTGATGCAAAGGAGTTTGCTTCCTTTTAATGGCTTTAATCTTTCCAGCAGCTGTCCTTTCTTCAGTGTCAGCTTTAAATGTGTTCCTTCTCTGGCAAAATGTCTCAGTTTTCAAATTTTTGGCTCTGCTTTTTGCTCCAAATTCTCACTGTAAACCTGGCTACAAGCATCTTGCAATACCCATCTGATAGCCTTAATAGTAGCTGCCTTGAATTCTCCTCTACCAGATAAATTAGTTCATCACTTTAAAATCTAGCTTCCTTCAGTTGTGGGGCTTAGATAAAAATAAATAAATAATTTACCAGAATGTAGCATTCATGTAGCTGCCCCACTCCCAGTAGAAGCCTTGCTTCTGTCTGCCCATGGGCACGGTGTTATTGCCTGCATTCCTACCTCATTCTGGCTTCTGAGCTTCAACAGAATCAGTCATGGAGCTCTGCTCATAGAATTCTAGGGCTCCTCTGGTACACATCTCCAAACTCTTCCAAATTTCTGCCACAAATTAGTTCCAAAAGTCTCTGAACCGCCTCGTCAGGAATAGTCAGATCAATAACCCATGTTATTGGGATCAGCTTTCTACAATAGCTTTTCCATCATGATGAAAAATGAGAAAAACAACTTATGAGGAAGAATTTGTTTGGGGCTCATTGTTTCTAAGCTTTCAGTCTTGGCAGTATGGCAAGCAGCACAGAAGTGCAACTACCATGATGATGACTGGGAGGGAGGGAGGGAGAGGGAGAGAGAGGGGAGAGGGAGAGAGGAGGAGATGGGCAAGGAGGAAGAGAGCAAAAGAAAAGGGGGAGTAAATGAGAGAAAAAGAGGGAGAAAGGGAAGGAAAGGAGGGAAAAGAGAAGGGAGGAAGAGAGGGAAACTGGAGAGAAAGAAAGAGAAGGAGAGAGGGAGAGAAGGGGGCAATATGCCTATACTCCATCAGGCCTTTTTTTCCCCCCTATCATTCCATATGAGCCCCACATGTATAGGATGGCACTGTACATATTAAGGGAGGTTCACCTCCCCTTAATCATCAGATAACCCTCCCCTGAAAATGTCCTGACATACCTAGATGTGTGCTTCTCAATCCAACGAGTCAGCAGTCGAGATTAACCAACGACAAATCTAAAATTTTATTTATGTTATTACTAAGCACTCACATTGTCTCTGGGGTCATCACAGCATTCTGTGTATGATTTCCTGGTACACTTGTGCTTCTATTCTGGAGCTAAACTGTGGGGCTATGTCACATAATGCCAGGGGCTATTCACAAAGACCACACACCAGTTTATACTCCAGTGAGCAAAGCAAGCAATTGTTATATAGTTCTACAGCCCTGGAGACAGCTGGTGCTCTCTGTCTTTTAGGTTTTTGTTTCAGTCTTAGTGATTCTATCCCTGTGTCTCCTGTGATTTTAATTTCAGCTCCCTGGTCCACTCCCTGTGGATTAAAAGTTGGAGGTCTCTTTCCATACACTAGAGATGCTGTGCTTTGCCACCGTCAGGTGAGCAGTAGGTTTCGATCTCCTCTGCAAATCATCTCTTGTTCTTCTCTCTGGGATCCTTTAAGAACACGAGACACCCTTGCTTGTCTGAAATTGACTATGATTATCAATCTGTAGCTTGCTTTCTGTAGCCTGCTTTATGTAGACCCCTCTCTCTTCTCTCTCTCTCTCTCTCTCTCTCTCTCTCTCTCCCCCCTCCCTCTCTCCTCCTCTCTGTATTTTGCTACTTGGCATTTCTCTGTCTCTTGAACTTGTTTAATGTGATATACCATCAATTCTAGACACTTTTATCTATTGCTTTGTGAAGCATTGTTTCTTGTTGAGACTCCATCAATCACTCAGATCTCACTACATTCTTCACGAATCTTGCCGTTTCCTTTGTAACTCCATGCTGCGCTATCTCTTCATAGTCTCAGCTTCCTGCCCATTTCATTCTGCTTCCACTATGTTAAGCTGCTATTGACTTCACCTGTAGAGTTGTAGATTTCAGTGCACTGCACTTTCATGTCTATATGCTTTATTGTTCTAATATGTAATATTTTAACGGTCTTTTGCTTTCTAAAAACGCATTCCAATGTTTGCTTGTTGAGAACTTCTGATGCTGCTTCTAGGGATCTGGCATTTGTCACTGGGCTCAGACAAGGAAGCAGGCTCAGATAAGAATATCACAAATAGTGACCACGGGCTTTGTTCACTGCTTTGCTGGGTCACTACCTTGTGTCAGCTCCTTGTTTACTACCTCACTTGATTACTTTGTCTTTGATCTAAGAACTGACCATGTTTTGTTGGGTGGACCTAGAATGATAGAAAAGCAGACTGGGAAAAAATAAGGCTGCTTTAACCTCAGCACTGGCTGGAGTCACGTTATGGTGTTGTCTAACTGTCTTTGTCTTCTCAATCCTCACTCCCTCCCCTTGAGACCCTGTTGACTGAGCTGGCTTGGTCATTCGTTTCTTTAAACATAGGAAACATTATTGCTTTATAGGCTGTGTCAGTTTCAATATGTCAAGTCTTTGAGGGATCTCGGTTTTAACTAGTTGTAGCCTAGTCCAATCCTGTGGAAACCTGCTGTATCTCTCTACATTATCAGAAGTCCACTATGTTATTAAATTAAAATACCATCTTGAATTTACTTTCAGCTTTTTTAAAAAACCATTCCATCCATCTTCTAGAACACTGCATTCCATAAGGCACACGGTGTTTTAAAATTGCTGCGTCAGCAACAACCACAGCCATACTCTACAAACAATGCTTTGGGAATCATTAAGTCAAGAAGGAAGCCGCCCACTGCTCAGTACGCAAGGAAATCACTTCCCAGTGGGACCCAGCCATTCACAACAGAAAGGCAACACAGTGTGACCCACAGAAAATAATGGAGTTTAACACAAACGTTAATTTAAAATGTTGATATTTCCTTAAAATTGTTACTTTAGCAACAGTGTACACATGACCCTGCTTTCTACCACACTTAAGCTAACACTGTATAGTCACAGCCTTAAATGTTTCATAAAATGTGACATATCACAGGGTAAAATTTCTATTTATTAAATATTTAGTGAGGCCAAACCACTTTTAGTCATTTGTGGTAGTTCTTCATGAAATTGGTGATTTTCTTTGCCTATATTTTTTTTTCTGTTGGGTCGTTCTCAATTTTTCTAATTGCCTAAAGAAATATATATGAAATGTTCTCTTTTATATAATGTAAAATACATTAAGAATGAGAACTGAAAATATTTTAACTTGATGTATCTCATTTTGCTATATCTTTTTCTTTACAAATATAAAAGTCCCCAGTCAGTAAAATGCCTGGCCTGTGAGCACAGGGGTCCCAGTTCAGTCTTCAGAATCCTCATTTAAAAAGCTTCATGACTGGGGAGGCAGAAAGAAGCAGTTCTGGGCTCACTAGCCAGCCAGTCAGCTCTCATTAGTGAGCTGAAGGCTGGAGAGAGATCTTGTCCTGAGGAATGACAACACAGATTATACACACACACACACACACACACACACACACACACACACACACATATGCATACATGTACACGCTGTCACACACAGAAGGTAGATATATAAAACAATACAAATTACATTAAGATAATGAAATTAAGACAAAAGAAAATGGGACCAGGTGTGAGTTCAGTGCTGGCCTGGCATGCTTAAGGCCCTGGGTTCAATCCCAAGCACAGCAAATACAAGCATGTAAACAAATCATAATACATATATAAGGAATTAACTATTAGGAATAGTGAGGAAGAGAAACTTTAGGGACAGTATAGTAAGGCGTTAGTTAGTTTAGAGCCCAGTGTCTGGATTAGCCAGGTTCTAGCAAGGGAACCCTAGGAGACTCTGTAGGAGCTAATACATACAGAGTGGAAGAGACAGAGATGAATGGCAAGAATTATAAATTTCAGATCACTGGTATTTTTATTGTGCATGCAAGTAGAATTGTGTTTATTCCATCTGCATATTAAATGCATTTGCCCAAATGCACCTAATTTTTCATATGCCATTCAGCTAAAAGTAATTTCATATCTTCCCAAGAGAGAATCAAGCAAAAACAGGAATGCATTCATTTAAGACTATTACTGGATAAGCTGAAGTAGAGATAGTTGGTGCGTTCAATCCATCAACGCTGACATACAACAATGTATCGAAAGATACTTTCTGAAATTCCACCAGGGATACATGTCAGTATTGCCATCCCTCCCACTGTCTGATAAAAGCTGAAAATGAACCACCTAGAATGTATGGGCCGCACTTGCTGATGCTCTGTCTCTTCGAGGGTTGTTTATTTGAGAAGTGAAGAGTGATACAAAATACATTATCAGATAATTTGCATCTTACATGGAATTCTTCAATGATGAGAAGTGCTGTGCCTAGCAGATGCTGGAGCCAGGCATTTGGGTAGTTGATTTAGAAACTCCCAGACTCTTTGGGAGGGACAGATAAGTCAGAGGACTATTTCACCACATAAGCATCCCTGTAGGAGACCCCCTCAAGCAATTTCAATTTCAATCTCTTAGCTACCTACTTAGCACATACAAATGCTAAGATGAGAGCATAAAGTGCACCCTCACAGTGAGACCGCACATTTTTATGGCCCTTACAATAATATCAGCAACATTAATTCTGCTTATTAATGATTTCACACCCATGAAATTTAAATAAGAAGAGCTTTTACCTTAGAGCACCCTGGTCACAAAATGGGCTCCTACTGTCCCATTATCCTTCTTTGGATTATTAAAAATTGTTTAACAGAGCAGTATGACTAGCAAAATTATTCATGATCTCCTGGAATATTTAACACCCCTTCTTTTAGTGTCTCTTCTTTGTGCCTAGAGCAGCAGTTCTCAAAAGAGTGGTCCAGGGACCCCTGGGAGCTCCTGAGTTGCTTCGAGCAGGGAGTCCAAACCTTTAATATTTCATAGCATTTGCCCTTTTCAAGCTTCTGGAGTGAGTGGAGCTTAAACAGATTATACAGCATGTAGTGTAACAAAGGCCCAAATACAAAAGTGCTGCCTTCAATTAGAGGAGCCAAGAAAGTCTGCAAAAGTATAGAGTAACAGTTCTCAATTCATTTTTAATTTTGGAAAACAATTCATTTTAATGAGAAATATGCTGTCTTTGTTAACATGAGCTAGGTGCATTGCTCTTCCTTTAAGTGACTGTGTGTGTGTGTGGTCCATGTGTGTGTGTGTGAGTGTGTGTGTGTGTGTGTGTGTGTGTGTGTGTGTGTGCGTGTGCGTGTGTGTGCATCTGCACATGGAGGCTAGAGGACTGGCTCAGACTTAACTACTCTCTACTTTATGTTTTGAGACAGGATCTCTGAAACTCAAAGCTCACAGATTAAGCAAGTCTGGCTAGTTAGCAAGTTCCAGGGCTCTTCCTGTCTCTATTTTCCCAGTACATCCCCCTGCCTCAGTGCTGGGTTACAGATACCCAGTATTATATTCGAGTGCTAGAGATCTGAACTCAGGTCTGATGCAATCAATGAACCAACTAAGCCATCTTCTTATCCCTGAACGACTGCTACATTTTTGCTTTGTTTTTTAAGGTCTCAGTTTCCCTATCTGACATATACCAGTGTTTTTCAAGAGAAGGAGAAGCTCTGTCTTGCTCTGAATGGTTTTTAAAGAGTGTAAAGGTATCCTGGGACCAAAACACTTGAAAATGCTAACTTATATATCATTCAATAGCCAGGGACAATGAGTATCACCTTGTTCAAGGCTTCCGGGTTAGCACCAGTAGCAAACAAGCACATGAACATCAAGTGTCCCCACAGGACATTCAAAAGGACACAATGTCAGACCCATGGTCATCTTGGCCAGAAGACATAACTTTAGTCTAATTATAAACAAATGCCATACAGACAGTCTACAAAATATGCAATGAGGTCAGACTAAAATGGCAAGGTTACAGAAGACAATGAGGGAATCCAAGGGGCAGAACGGAGCAGGGAGAAACAGCAGAAAACAATGTGAACTCCTCAGCTGGACCTCACAACAGCAGACCTGGGCATGCAGGGGAGGGTGGCATAAGATCTAACTACTGTGGTACTTGAGTTGTCAGTATCATACTGGTGTTACTTTTCAGGGTTTTGACATTGTATTACGTCAGTTAGGGTCATTGCCAGATGAAACTGGAGGCATACAGAATATGACACGCTGTTCCCCCACCCCTCCGCCTTTTTTTTTTTTTAAGTGTAAAATTTCAAAGTGAAAAAAGTGCATCTCTCAACCCTAATCTGAGAAGTTTCCTTTTTAGTGGATGGCAGTTAACACAACCAACAACCAGTCATGCAAAGAATAAGAAGCATTAAATTGAAAGTCTTAAACCACCTGTAGATAGTGGCTACTGAAGTATACAGGATGGTTCTAGACAATTTTTTTCTAGTGTATACTCACTGTCTGCATCATTAGCATGCCCTGATGTGATGATTTATTCCAACTGACAAACTGATAAAATCTAAAGTCACTTGCCAGGCAGGCCCCTGGGGGTATGCCTATGGCAGCCCCTGGGTATGCCTATGGCAGGCCCTGGGTATGCCTATGGCAGGCCCTGGGTATGCCTATGGCAGGCCCCTGGGTATGTCATGGGGATTATCTAGAAGAGGTGAAATGAGGCAGGAAGACCTGCCCACTGGAGGCAGCAACCAGGACTGGTCCTGATCTGTGTAAACAGGAGAAAGGAGCTGAGAAGCAGCATCCAGCTCTCTCTGTTCCAGCCTGTGGATGGGACATGACAAGCTGCCTCAAGCTCCTGCTGCCATGACTGTCGAACAAGGATGGACTGAACCCTTGAGCTGCGGGACAAAATGAACCATTTCTTCCTTAAGTGCATTTCTTCCATTAGTGCACTAAGAATGCAAATCCCAGGGCTCTGTCTAGACCTACTGAGTCAGACGGTGGGAAGGAGCATGCTGCTAAACACTGAGTGACCCATTCCTCATGGGAGAGAAACTGACAGGTGGCCTCTGTCACACCATGGCTGATTTCAAGATGCTCATGTGATATCACTTAACACAAGGTTGGAAAGTATCCACCAGGACCTGCCAGCATCCATATACACCACTAGCCAGCCCATCAGTGTGCTTCAGCAACCCTCAAGGAGAGTCTGATGCACAGGATAGTTGAGAACCTTTGTTCAAGATCTAAGATAACAGTTGCCATGGTGATTGTGTAAATCTCCACTAGAGGTTGAAGTAAGTAATCCAGTTAGAAAGCCTGTATAGAAAAAACACACACACACACACACACACACACACACACACACACACCCCAAGTCACCCAGGGACCAGACTCAGGCGGTTATGATTATTTTACTTTGGGGCACAGACAAGGCTGAGCTTTAGACCTTAAGGTAGAGTGTCACGTCTAGCCTAAATTCCTTTTGAGCAGCCACTTCATACCTTCCGTCTTGATAAAATGTCTAATGTCACAGGCTTAACTCAATCCATGGGCCAAAACAAAATACAAGCAACACCAAGGAGTGGGGATTCTGTTATGGCTGGAATAATCTAGAGTTGGCTACAGTTACTCTTAGGTCTAATCAACATCCCAGCATGGATGGAGGGCACAGGAGCTCCCACCCCTAACTGAGGAGCTATTGTCAGTTGATGGCTAGCAGATGGGGGAAGTCATTTTTCTTTAGGGGTGTGGGCCCTGGCGCATTGACCTTGCTCCAGTGGGTCGCCCAATATCAATGTGCACATAGGCAGCACTTAACAGATTCAGTGAGTTCCTATTTTTAGAAGCCATGAAGTTGAGAGGAGGATGTGTGGGAATTCCAGAGTACTGATAGGGAGTGGGAGAGGAATTTAATCAAAATACCTTGAATGCTCAAAGAATAAAATTATATTAAGAAAATAAATTTTTGTATAAACTACAAAGTATCTAAGCACTACATACTGTGTAACTTTGTGATACACAATTACAAAAACTATCATTTTGGACAAGTTTTCACCAGTTCTAGGGCATGCCTTTCTGTAGTATGTAATTTGTCTATCTTGATAGATTTATGATATGAATCAAATGTGAAAGCTAAGCATATGAAATCATGTCTAGAATATTCAAACACCAGGTACATTCCCAAAGAGAGCAAAACTCTCATCCTCATTTGAATTTCCCCATCTTAGGAATCTACACTATGAGGAAGGAGATTGATGAAGTCTCTTCATACTCTAAGTAAAGGAGAAAATAATAGAAGTGACTCAGGCAGGAGGTCACTTGTGCACATGGCCACTGAGTTGGAGAATACGGATCGGGGTACCAGGCAAACCACCTGATTTTATCATAAACCCACAGCAGTTCCACTAAAACAACTGCAGGAATTGGCTGAATATTTCCATTGCAAAGATCCTACCCAGCTCTGCATTCTAATCTGATGGATTTGCCCTAAATCCCAAATGAGACTCCAGGGGAAAGCAGGTGTACATTCCTGCTCTTATTATACTCCTTAGCACATAATACATTTGCATTTATAATGCATTCAGAGATAGTAGCTGGACTTTTATCTGCCAGAATATGGACTCCAGATGGCTGGCAAAGGCACTTCCTTCAAAAAGCTCTATTCCAAGTTTTGCACTAGGCGTAGCAAAGGCCTTGCTGCTTGAGAGCAGGAGCACACTCCGGGAGATAGTCTTTCCTGCCTTGGCTCATGGAGCTGCCAGCGCTGCCCTACACACCTGCAGGCACTTGGCAGGAATCCTGGGCGCTGTCCAAGGTCCTGACAAAGAAAATAATTTTTCTTGGTGCTAAACTAATTGGCCCAAATGGGCATCATTACGGCCACAATTAGACAAGTGGAACTAACCAGGATAGTCAGTTCAAGAACTGAACTGGTCTAAACTGAGTTTTTTTTTTTTTTTTTATCAAAACACCACCCTATTCATCTCAAACACAAGAAATGATTAAGATGGACTACTGCCGACATCTATGGAGACGTCTCTCCGACATCCTTCCTACAATTTGCTAGTTAGCTCAAGACATGCAACAAGTCAGGATGCTCCACTGCAGGGTATAGAGGACGATAGAGCAGCTGAGTTTCTACTGGAGACCAAGCCATAGAATTCAGCCCCATAGAGCATTATGCTACGGGACTCGCCGGGCAGCAGATGGCTGAGGCTGGCTGGGAGCTCCCAGGTAGCCTGTGACTCTTCCCAGCCCTCCTCTCTTTCCACTCACTGCTCACAGTGTTAGGTCAGCTTCAAAGTCTGCACACCACAGATGCTACAGTTTTTATTTCAGCTGACAATGATCTCAGTGCCTCACTTGGCTTCTAACTCTGTCTTACATGTTCACAAAATCACACTAAGAAGTATTTTCAGAGCGGTGCTCATAAGTCTATTACTTAAAAAACAATAATGAGTACTTCACTACGCTCTATTTGCTTAGCTCCTGACATGGAAAGTGTCGTTTATCATGGATTCCACTGATACAAACACACCATTACCAAAACCCCTTTAATGTCTTTAATTCTTGGAGGCAAATACACTTAAAAATACATCAGGGAGGATGGCTCTGTGATGTGGCCACTTCTAGGAATCAGTTGGGTGTGGTCATTCTAACAAAAGCACACATGCATGCTGTTGCTGGCCTGCGAGGTATTATTTGGAATATAGAAGTATCTATAAGGAGAGAAGCATTGACCAGGGAACTCAGAAAGATGCACAAGGGGTCATGTCCCCATGTCTCAGACACTCGGTACTTTCCACCGTCCTGGTATATACCTTAGACTTATATATAAATTAGACAGTGCTCTTCCTCAAGTAAAAAAAGAGAAATATATCTTAGGAAAATACTGGGCACGCATGTTCTGCCAACTCATCTAAATGTTTGTCTTAACAAATTAATCCTTACCAGAAAGGCATGCTGACATCTAATTTATAAAGAAAAGTAGTACTCCTTTTAGCACCCAGATTTAGCTTTTTATTTTATAAATACTAAGCAAGAATCATCACAAAGCTTATCACTGAGAAGGGGATATGATGAACAAGACAGACACCATAGCAGGACTATGTCTAGTTCGGTGCTTTCCAAATCCTTTAATATAATCACAAATCACTGGATCTGTTTCAAATGCATCTTCTGATCCAGTCAGTTGAGAGTCTCCATTTCTCACAAGCTCTCGGGATGCCAGCAATGCTCTTCTAGAGGTGACACATCAGCACCAAAGGACTAGCTGACAGCTGTCAGCTGACACGCTATGCCAGGCTCCTGTCTCTAAGCCCTGCTCAGGAGCACCACCCCTGAGAATCAAAACCAACAGATACTGCCGGCGTGAAAACCATCGGAGAGCTCTAATACAGTAGGAGATACATGATTTTACCACGGTGGCTTGCTAATGGAAGCTTGAACTTAGAACACAGTGATTGTAGGAGTGTGACACATGTGATGACATCAGGGCAGTTTCAAGGGATAATCAATTTCTCAGGTACTGGGAAGAACATGACATGTAAACATGCCAGCACTCAGGATATTGGCTTATTCTTCTCACTAGATACAGAATTAGTGGGACTTTCCTTCCTCCCTTTCCTTCTTCCCTCCTTCCTTTCCTCTCTCCCCCCACTCCTGTTCTAGACAGTGTCTCACTATGTATCCCAGCCTGGCCTTGAACTCCAAATCCTCCTGCTTCAGCCCCTAAAGTGCTAAGATTTCAGCTGAGTGCCACCACTCCTAGCCAAATAAAGCATTTAAAAGCAGTGTTTAGTCCCGTCAAGGATGCCTCTAAATTTTCTCATTCTGAGTGCTGTGAACACACAAAGGCTGCTCTTACTCAAAACTGTAATCTCAGAAATAAAAGAATGCTAAAAGCATAGCTAAAGACCATATGTTCATAAGCATCTGCTAGTATAAGTTGTCAAATTAAGTCTGAAAATGAAACCGTGGGGAGGTTGAGGGCAGAGGGTGGGGATTCTAGGTTATTTGGAACAAGAAAAACAGATTGTGTTGAATGCAGCTGGCACAGGGGTTAACTTTGATCCTTTTTCCTAAACAGGAGAAAAGTTATTCTGGGTACAAAAGAGAGAGAGAGAGAGAGAGAGAGAGAGAGAGAGAGAGAGAGAGAGAGAGAGAGAGAGAGAGAAAGAGAAAGAGAAAAACCATTTTTTAACTCTGCAGCCCCAAACTTCCTGGCAGAAAACATAAATCAAGAAAGACTGTAAGCATATTAAACTCACTTGAGATATCTGCTTTGCTGGCCAATCTTTAATAGTAACAACCCTCACAAAAGGTTTAAAGGAACAAGATGGAAGAAAGAAATATAGAGATGTGCCAAATGAGGTTAGCAGGAAGGAAAGCTGGAAGCTACCATGGTGCGGAGAAGTGCGTTTACATTCCATGCTGATATGAGCCCATTGCTACGTGCAGACCCCGATACCTTGAATAACAAGATGCGGTTCTGAAGTCGAAAACTGCAAGCTCAGGGATCGTGCCTTGGGTGAGCAACCGATGCTGACAGCCTCACAGACATACTTCCCTGCAGTTCACAGAGGGAAACCTGACAGACTTTAGAATAACTTACGTTCACGACTGTGTTCACACACAGACTGCTCCTATGACACTTGACAATTATTTTGGATCCATTTGAAGGCTTCCAATTTTTATGTTCTGAGAGTTATTTTAGTTAAGAAATAGGAGAAGCTGGCGGAAAGTGCTATCAGTCCTATGTGACAAACCCATTAGACGCTGCTCCCAGAGCGCCTTGCCAAAGTGTCTTGTTTCCCTTTTGTAAGCTCACTTTTCCTTTTGTAAAAATTGTTAGGTTTTACTTCCAAAAACCATGAGCATGACACCATGACAGCTGATCAATAAGGAAAGCATTCCTACCTACAACAATTACTATGTGGTATGACGGGCCCTCAACTCACTTTTTTAAAAACAAAATCACTTTATATGAGTTGGAAGGCAAAATTTTTGAATGCCTATCAGAATCATGTAAATTAATGTCTGACCTAAAAACAAGCAAAATATATCAACACATGAGGGCGGGGGAGGGGGAGAGGATTCAAATAAGTATGGCGGCCATGTCTATTTGGATGGAGCAGTATATCTAGTCCAGCTATGTCAGTTTTCTATGCAGGCTAGTCTTATTGACTTACAGAATAATACAAAGCTATTTGCCTCATGGCTATTCAGACCAAGAATCTGACATGGATCTCTGAGTGACGATGCTTCCTCGAGGGAGTCTCCTTTTCTTGTTATTTTCCTTTTTCAAAATGTCACATCTTTCCCCCAACTTGCTGCCTTTTCCTGTATCTTCAAAAGCAGCAATGGTGGTTAAGTCTTCTCACACCGCCTCTCGGATTTTCCTCTCCTTTGCCTTCCTCTCATTAAAAATTGTCAGCTTTATGAGCATGCACCTGAGAACAATGCCTGCAGAGGCCAAAACAAAGCGCTGGATCCCCTGGAGCTGGAATTACAGCGGATGTGAGCCACGAGGTGGGCGCTGGGAATCAAACCCTGGTTCTCTGGTAGAACTGCTAGTGCTCTTAACTACTGAGCCATCTTTTCAGCTCCCCACTGTCCTGGCTAAGGACTCTTGTGATGACACAGAGACTACTCCAAGAATCAGAATAGTCTCCCATTGTGAGCTCAGCTGACTGGAAATCTTAGCTCCACTTACAACCTTCATTCACAGGCTTTGACATGTAACTTAATATCTACAGACCCAAGGCTGGAGTGTGGGCATCTTTGGTCCCCACTCCACTGCCTATCCTAATAGTGGTTTTAGCTGGCGAAAGTGGAGAATAAGCTATGCTAAAAATATTACTCTTACAAATACAACTGTGTCCATCCACAGTTTTGGCAAAGCTCTTTATGGACACAAAACAGAATATACTACACATTAAGGACTGAATTAAGAGATTGAAGGACTTTATTAAATGTCTTGCAAATGGTGAAAGTTTTTGGTTTTTAGGCTTAATAAGACCATTTAAAGGAGTAGAAAGACATGATGTTCTAGTCATTACACTTGTGAGATCTAGTTACATATAGAAGTCAATCCAGTTTACTTCATAATTAGATCAATCTGTATGACTGAAAAATGGGCCTTAGGTGACCCTATCATGTATGTGAGTTTTGTTAATTACACAATAATTAGGTCTAAGCACAACACTGTAACACTTTTTCTGAATCCCTGAAGAAACATCTACCCCAATTAGAGAAGGCAACGATGGACCAAGTCCATCTGTGTTGCTAAGCCAGTGCGTTTTACTGGGGTGGCATACAGAAGCATGGGTGACACTGGTATCTTCACCACTTAAGTGTGGGTGACAACTTGTAAGTCTACATCACTGAGTTCTCTGCACATCTGGCAGACAGCCATAACACTGACTAGTCTCCTACCCCTGAGCAGTTGTCTGATGCTCTTAAAACCTTGGGAGGGGCCTCCAGTGTCTCCTGTGGTTCACAAGCCTCCATAGAATTCTCCTCCTCCTCCAGGAGGGGGTGTTCCAATCCAGAGGAAACAGCTACATAACACAGGGGGCAACAAAAATGCAAAACTCACCCCCACTTTATAATAAGAATATTATATGTGAATATCAAACTATTAGCAATAGAAATTAAACAGATACATGTCTGAGTGCAATATCCATTGCAAATTAGATGGCCAATTTAAAATTCTGTTCCTACACTATATAATGAAATATACTTAGAGACACTATCATGTTTCCACTCTGAGATGTCATGAGACTCAACTATTCAAACTCCTCTCTTACACACACACAGACATAATGTCCTTGTCACAACTCTGGTCTCTGGCTTCCACAGTCACACAGTCCAGTTTCTGAGATCATTTCCAGTGAAGACTGAGCTGTTTTGGGGTTGGCATCACCAATTCCATGGTAATTATTAAAAAAAAAAAACTTAAAAACTATCATCAAAGTAACTGTCTTATTCAAAATCAGAGTGCTGGCACACAGGAAAGTCAAGACCCAAACACCGGTCTCTTTCCTGAGTCCCAGGTAACCCAGGAATTGCTGGGCGCCACGATTGATTTTCAATGTAGAAACTACTGGACCCAGAGCACAGCTGTGGGCTGTGCAGCAGGGAGTGAATGCATCCACTGAAGGAGACTACCACGGTCTGTAGAGACCAATGAAGGAATGTTGCATGAGACTTTCCCATCCAACATAAGCCCTGCCCAACCCCAAAAGCTGCAATGAATGTGGTTTAATTTTCTGTTTAACTGGCTTATTCCAAACATAAACCACGATGATGGGCCAGGCAAGGTAACTAAGTGTGTTCTCTCCTCTTCTCTGGCAGTATGGCCCTTAGTTTAATGACTACATATTACTTGTATTTTGCTAAGAGGAGGATCGCAGCCTTCTCAGCTGAGAAACTTACTTTCAGAGATTGGCAGGTGCTGCCTTCCTATGAATGCTAATGTTCTGGGACTCTAATGTCCTATTTCTGTGTCTTCTTAGGATATCACATCAAAGTGGCTGGCTAGGGAAGTGTCAGTCTGTACCGCCTTTAACTTTTCAAGTTGGATATAATTTTTAAATTTTAGTTAGAGACTGATCATGCAGAAGAAACACTCTAAGTTATTAAATATGCTTCAGGGTGGAGAATTCACATGTTTTTAAAAGCTCAATATTAGATTCAGTGAATGACTGCAGGGGCCTTTATTTCTGGGAATCAATTATTACAGTAGGAAGAAACACTATAATAAAACATACACATAACTCAATGAAATAGGGGATAAATATTAATAAAACTACCATCAGTGTTCCTTAGTTATCTTTGAGGAGAGCAAAACTTTAGGATAAAGATGAAGACTCAGGACTGTCTCATGACCCAGTGCTTGGTATTCTTTTCTGAGACAGCATCTCACTGGCTTATCTATCATGAACAGGGTTTGTAATCTTCTCCCTTTTTTCTATTTTTTCTCTTTTTTTTAACTTTTGAAGACAGGGTCTCATGTAGCTCAGTCTACCCCCAAACTCAATACATACTCCAGACTGACTTTCAACTCCTACCTACACCTGTCTGCTGAAATTACATGCCTGCTAAACCACACTCTGAACTGGGCTATCTTTCCTTTTTGTCTCCCTATTATGCCTTGTGTCTTTGCCTCTCTATTATGCCTTATGTCTTAGTTAAAGTTTCTATTGCTGTGATCAAGCACTACAACCAAAAACAACTTGTGGGGGAAAGGGTTTATTGGGATTACATTTTCATATCACTGTTAATCATCAAAGGAAATCGGGATAGGAATGCAAACAGGGCAGGATCCTGGAGCAGGAGCTGCTGCAGGGGACATGGAAGGGTGCTGCTTACTGTCTTGCTTGCTCCTCGTGGCTTGCTCAGCCTGCTTTCATTTCTTTGCTTTTCCTTTTTTCTTTTCTCTCCTTCCTTCCTTCCTTCCTTCCTTCCTTCCTTCCTTCCTTCCTTCCTTCCTTCTTTCCTCCCTTCATTCATTCCTTTCTTTCTTTACTTTCATACCAGCAGTTTTATTTCCACAGAAAGAGCATACAGTGCTCTGTTAGAGATATGCCAGACTTTATCTCCATGTTTCAGAGCCTAACTTGGTGCAAAAGCACACCAAGGAAGCTTCTCTCCTCCCCTAAGTTTCTTGTTTGTTTTTCTTTGTACAAAGTGTGTAGTGCAATCAAGTACATTATTATAGTGCGTTTTAAAGCTATCATCATTCATTTAAAGTCTATTTGAGATGTTGGATAAAAGTACACTTTCCCCTTACATATTCAAAAGGCTACAGGGGTAGTCATCTCTCTTTTAAAAAGTAAATCATGGATACCTAATTGTTGGATGGCAGAGTATTTTTTTAATGTGCTAACATACTTAGGCAGTATGCACTTACTGTCATGTAGCTACTATTAACAGCTGGAGTACTGTTATCATAAGACTCAAGTGGGCCTTTTCGCATTTGATATTACTAAGTGGGTAAGCTAAAGTTAACATGTCCTTCTTTTCCTTGCTAACACTACTTCATAAAATGCCTGGCAATGACCTGCAAAGAGATTTTAGTATTTGTAACAATAATGTAACATTAATTTGGTTAGAGATAAAACTAAATATATCACAGTTTCTACTTAGGTCTAAACATTTTTAATGCTTAGTTTATACCAAGAATTTCCCAAGAAATTTTCACATATTTGGTTGTAACACCATCCCCAACTCTGAATACAGTTTCATAGTCCATGGCTTTTAGGTGTCTGTGTAAGTCCAGGCATTTTTCTTTAAGTAACCAAGTTCCACAAGTGTTCTATACCCTTATTCTAATGTATTCTGTTGGTGTAAAACTAAAGTAGCCATTACCAGTGTGCACAGAGAGTAGAGATTTAGGTCCCACTTCAGTGTGAATCTTGGAGCTCAGTCTAAATGGCCTACTTTAAGGGCATATCTGAATTGCTATTACTGCATTTGTAAACTAAGGAAAATTTAGGTCATCACTGGATCTTTTAGAAACTAAGAGGACTGGTCATTGTTACAAAATAATTCCCAATAGTTGTTTTTAATGCAGGAAGTCAATTCATGTTTTCAGGCTTAATTATGAATTGAAGTATATTTTAATTTTTAACACACTAGGGCAGTATAGACTCAGATGTGGAAAGGCCATTAAATACACAGTCTGTTCCTACATCTTTATGAATCCTTCAGATCTTATATATGTCTTAAAACAGCAAAGTCAGCCTGCTTTCTTAATGATCCCAGGACCACCAGCCCAGGGATGCTACTACCTAAAATGTGCTGGGCTGTCCTCCATCAGTCACTAAATAAGAAATGCCCTACAGGCTTGCCTGCAGCCAGATCTTATGGAGGCATTTTCTCAAACTGAGGCTGCCTCCTCTCTGGTAACTTTAGCTTGTGTTAGGTTGACATAAAACTATCCAACATGCCTAGGCTGCTTAG
>JANHMN010000020.1:4662447-4677320 GCA_030674055.1 Rhabdomys pumilio | reverse complement strand
AAAATAAAATAAAATAAAATAAAATAAAATAAAATAAAATAAAATAAAGATGCTTTCTCTGGCTCCATGTCCTATGTGGTAACATATGAATAACAAAACCTCCTGAAGTTCTGCCTACCATGCAGTCTTGGGGTTATCAGTAGAATCTTAATACCCAAATTTGCAGAGGTTACAAAGCAGAGGCTTTGACTTTCATTGTTGTTCAGCACCTCCATATGTCACAATATGTTTACACCTCTGGTAATAATTATATCAGACACAAAGATGATTATCTTAAAGGGTTAAAAAGAAAAGTAAGCAGGTGAAGTAGGTTATCAGTCCCTAACACATAAGGTCTTATTTCTCTTTGCCATGTGATAACTTTTGTAAGCCCAGCACTTGAGGGGCCAAGGTGGGATGCTCATGAGTTTAAGGCCAGTCTGGACCACATAGGAAGGAAGGAAGGAAGGAAGGAAGGAAGGAAGGAGAGGGAAGGAGGGGGGAGGGAGGGAGGGAGGGAAGGAAGGAAGGAAAGAAGGAAGGGGAAAGGGGAGGGAAGAAGGTCATTTAGGCTTCACAATTTAAAAAAAGTCATATCTGGTTCCCATGCTCCAGTCTTAGCAAAGAAATCTCTTAGATCTCAAAGCAATCTAGAAATAAGCACTCCGATTTTTCTTAATAATTGGGCAAGTAGTTTGCACACATTAACTAACACAGAATCTTTATAAACCCATCAGCTTCCTTGTCTAGATCTTTGGGAATGCTTGGATTTCAGTCTTGTATGGACAAAGCAGACAGATTCGGGGACAAGGACCTACTACCAGAAGCCATCATCACAGTGCCTAGGGATGTCTACGGTCCTGAAGCAGGGCACTCAGTTTTCTTGAGGCATGGCTTCTTGAATGCTGTGGTGGCATCCAGACCTTTCTCTTGGTTGAGACCTGGTCTTGTTGCTGACTCCATGTGCTCTTAGCAAGTAGTTTCTCTATTTGCCAGTATCCATGAGGAGGAAATTTCACAGGTCTCTGAAACCAGTGACAGAAACCACAGACAGGTTCACTAAAAATGGGGGTACCAGAAAGGCGAAACACAGGGTGGGATCAAACACTACTGGGATGCCAGAAAGGCAAAACACAGGGTGGGACCGAACACTCCTGGGGTACCAGAAAGGCGAAACACAGGGTGGGATTGAATACTACTGGGGTGCCAGAAAGGCGAAACACAGGGAGGGATCAAGCATTTATCATCAGTATTCTTATAGTATCTGCTGACCAGTTCAATAAGCAGAAAACCCATAAGTACATAGAAAAGACTAGATCATCGGTGTGACCCAACTTTGGACTATCTGATCCTCTAAATAATTGAGTAAGATAGATGAGCATTGTCTTTCCCAGAGCAGGACAGAAAACAAGTGTTCCCAGGCCTCCCTTGTCTAAAAGAAAGATTTGTTTGGGCTTCTGCATAGTCCAGGGTTTGGAAGCCTGTCGTGACTAAGCTAAGAATTTATAGTACTGAGATTTTGGTTGTTCAACAGTCTCAAGATTGGTTCTTTCTGTTCAAGAAAAGCATCTCAGATGCAGAAACAGCTGGGTGAACATCTTAAAACTTTTCTACTCCATGGTGCCTTTATCAGAAAAGCTATGAGGCTGGTGTTGATGTCAACTGCCACAAATGACCCCCCACGTAGACTACCTTAGTATCAGATCCTACTACCAAGACCAGAGAGATATTCTCAACCATGAATGAAAATACTATTTACCACTCAGAGACTTCAAACACAGAAGACTTGAATGGGGCTTGGGGGGAATCCTGCAACTCTATTTATTCAGTATCAGATATCTGTGGTTCTTCTTCAGTTTGAGCAAAGTTATTATCACAGTGCACAATGATATGGATGAGAGACAGAAAATAAGAGGTTAAAGAATAAAAATAAGACAAAGGGGATTGATTGACTGGAGAGGTGACACACAAAAGACAGAAGTGAAAGTCAAGTATGTGTGCATCTGTCCTGTCAGTCAATCATCTTCAGTTATCCTGGAGACAGTGGCCACTTGATGTGAGGGCTGAATCAACTGGTCCGCCTACAGATGCAAGGTGCTTTGAATTGGGTTGTCATCAACTACTGGGTTACTTTCTAAAGCCCTCCCTAAAGTTAGCCAGGTCAGTCTGGGTGCTTTATTTTCTACCCCTTTCCTACACATTTAGTCTGATGAATCCAAAGGACCCAAAGCAAGGAAATACTCCACATAAACAAGAGACAGGGGTGCTTACATGGAACACATCTGCACTCACGGACCCAAAGTTCTGGGATCTCAGTCCTTGCATCCATTTGTTATTTTCTTTATATTTTTCTTCAGCAATCTGTCTGTAAAGTTAATACACATGTATAAAAATCAGTAAAAAAAAAAATGCTTACACCATATCTATAGTATACATAAGCACAATGCCTGTTTTAACAGGCAGACTGGTTAGCAGGAAGCCAGACCATTAGGTCTGTCCCTCATGGTACAGTCACACAAATGATTATCTCTCTTTTAAAATGTTCATGTGATTCTCTTCTAAAGAACATAAAAGGCAGCTATGGCTCATAGTCAACTCTGGGAACCCCTGGATATCAGGAGAAGACAGCATTTACCCCTGAGCATCCTGACTGTGAAGATGCTACTGCCTCAATGTCTAAGACTCCTTCTACTTTGTGATGAGCAAGCCCATAAGTAAGGACAATGGAACTACATGTCAAAGAATGTGTGGACATTCTGGTGGAGGGGAAGTGGGAAGAGGTCTACTGTCTAAGCAACTGTCAACTATTCGGTACCATACTGTTAGCCACCATAATGTATGACAGACAGACTACCAGGACTTGTGAGTCATTTCGTCTAACATGCCCACCCCTCCCAGCAGCCACTGTTCTACTCTTACTTCCGCAAGCTTCATTTTTCATACCACATATTAATGAGATTATACACAGCGTTGGCATTTCTCAATGGCATTACTAAAATACATGGCCTCTCTTGAATCCTAGATACAATGATCAAAATTCTAATCCAATTAATTTATGAAATCAAGGCCAAATAGGAACAATATTATTATATCATATAAAATATTCATGCTATTCTTTTGCCTATAAATAGTTTTAATCTGAATAATATTTTTTAATATGCATGGGAAGTATTACATTTGCCTTTTTAATGCATTCCTTTCAGATTTAACTCTCCATTGATATTCAACCAATAGCAGGAATTATGCTACCTTGGAGATATTAGCATCACTTTGTTAGACACAGGTTTGGAGTTATGAGTTGATATCATGACTTGAGCAATTCACGTGCATATATACTTCCAGTTAGACCCATAAACAGTAGTTTAAAGGAACCAGCGTGCTTTGGCTCCCGAGAACAGACTGCACATACATTTTCCCAACTGAAGAATCCATCCCATCACCTGGTAGCCTGAAACTGACAGTGACAGGAGCATTCACGCCACACAGATCAGCAAACAAATAACTTGCCTCTAAACCCAAAGATGTTCATTAGCTATTCTTCAACATCCCACTGCCTATGACTTCTCTGCTGTGATGAACTGTACCCCAAAACAGTGAGCCAAAATACACCCTTTATTCCCTAAGTTGCTGTTGTCAGAGTACTTTATCTCAGCAGTGGGAAAGTAACTAACACAGAGTAAACTATTGAAGCTGTCTGTTCAGGCTCTTGATGGGACAGGTCCAAATACCAGCACGATAAGGTTTCATTTAGAGCCTGAACGTACTGTCATCACCAGCAACCTCCCTACCTTTCAACCTCTGCCTTCACTCGGGACTGAAAACCTGATATAATTAGTATCCGACACTTAATCTATTGCTTGGTAATCATATTTGGGGGTTGGGGACAATTAATAAGTCAGTGATCATATGTGCTTTGGACTCATTTTGGCTTTTGCTTTCCTTGTGTGAATTCTTTGACAGCGCTTTTGGGGTGCAGGGCATGGGGCACCCCAAGGAAGGACAGCTTACTTCAGCCTCCTGGCTCTCTCATCAGCTGCCTGCAGCTTCCTCAGCCTCATCCGGTCTCTGGGAGTCATTTTTTCCACATCAGACAAGGCTTGCAGAGTCTGCAGGTGAATCCTTTTCGGCCTATAAGTAATAAACATTCCACACCATGCAACTCATACCGAGCATGCTCAGAAAAAAATTAAACAAATATTTTATATAAGGATCATTGGTCTATGGGGAGAGCAGCATCTTAAGGCGGGCCAGGAAAAGCTACTGAACTCCTCGTGGGTAATGAGCCAACCAGGACTGCAGCTAATCGGCATTATTTTTTCAAATTGGATTTCTTCTTAAAAGCAAATTGTGTACTTTCCAAATTTCTGCTCATTTCATGGCCTATGGCCATGAATATAATGTGAGACAAATTGGGATCTTGGCCGTCAGAGAGGAAAGAGGCCACCAGAGTAACTCATCTATGTGTAATAGGTCATGGTCTTTGGAAAAACAGTGAATTCCACCTCCACCACCCACTCTCTCTGTAGCCAAGGGTGCTAGAAAGTGAACCCCAGTTTCCTTGTCTGTAAAGACTGGACTACAGTGAGGGTCCCATGAGATAATTATGGGCACTGTCTAATGGTGGCATTATAACAACTGTATTATCCCAAATAGCTTATACCCTGGGCTCTCTCCAATAGATGCTTTATGGTAGTATGGTCCAGTGGTTAACTGAGGTCACTAACACCTGGTGGCCTCAAAGCCTAACTCTCAGATCACACTCTTCATGTCCTTTGGAGGCTGTGAAATCTCGGTGTAAGTATAAAAGAGAACAACCCCACATCATAGAGGCGCCCTTCATTTATTGAAGAGACTCCTTTTTGTTCAGTCAAAGAAGCTGCTCACGCAAAACAGGGATTGCAAGGCCAGTGGCCACATTCCCAGTGACTCTATCTCCATTCTTGGATAGGGACAAGTGTCTCAGAAGGCTCTCCGCTCTCAACTTCTTCTTTCAAAAACACCTTAGAAACTGCTCTCAGCCTTCCATGCTTCTAGAATATCATCCAGACCAGAGTGTCCCAGGAAGGGACAATTTATCAGGAATATGCTGTCCCTTATTTTATAAGACCTAATGGACTTCCCTGAAACATAGCCACAGACCTTGAAAATAAAGGGGACTGATTGAAATCAGTATTTTACAGCGTGATTTTACAGCGTGAAATACCTCCCAGACAATTAAATTCCAGCATGCCACTGGTTGTAACTGTTCCACAACTGTGGTGCAACGCGCCAGCTAAAATTAACTTACTATTTTAAAAACAGGATAGCCTCTACTGTCACATCTGTAGTTAATAAATAACTTAAACTTTCTTGAAAGAATGAATAGCAATGCAAGAAAATAAGTGTACTAGAAATATGTCTATAAATTCACCCCAGGGATCTCTTTCAGATGCCCATTTACTTAGGTTGAATGCGAGGCCGGAAATCAAATAGGACACAATGGAGAAACCACTGGGGTGTGTGTCAGGGGAGAGTGTCTGTAATGGGGTGTGCCAGGGGAAAGTTTCTACACAGGAATGTGTCAGAGGGCAGTAACTGGCTATTTGGCCTTGAAGGTCAGTCTGGGGGCCTTGTACACCACTGGGGAGGAAAAGCCATTGCCCTTGGGTCCTTATAAAATTAGGGTTCCATTAACAAAATTTTAGGTTTAATCTTTAAGAAGCAGGGTGCCTGGTATCTGCACCTCAACTGTCTGCATAGGTATGCACCCATGATCTGAAGCCACCTACCATTCTGTGCTTTTGCAAGTTAAAGAAAAAAAATTTGAACGAGAAAAAGGAGAAGTCAGGCCCAGAAATCATTTTAAATTTTAATCATTTTGGTTCTTTTGGAGATGTATGTTTCTCCCTCTGTCTCTGTTTCTCTGTCTCTCTGTCTCTCCCATCTCCTCAACTCCCCGTCTCTCCCCCCCCCCCCCCCCCCCCCCCCCCCCCCCGTCTCCCCGTCTCTCCCCCCCATCTCTCCCCACCTCCCTGTCTCTCCTCCCCCTGTCTCCCCATCTCTCCCTCCCCACCCGTGGGTCTCTCCCCCATCTCCCTGTCTCTCCCCCTTCCCCATCTCCCCATCTCTCCCCCCATCTCCCCATCTCTCCCCCCATCTCCCTGTCTCTCCCCCTTCCCCATCTCCCCATCTCCCTGTCTCTCTCTCTTCCCCCATGTCTCTCTCTCTCTCTCTCTCTCTCTCTCTCTCTCTCTCTCTCTCTCTCTCGTCCGTGTCCCTGTCCGTGTCCCCGTCCGTGTCCCCGTGTCCCCTCTCCCTCTCTCTTTTTCCTTCTCCCTCTCCCTCTCCGTCTGCCCCCCTCTGTCTTTGTGAGAGGGGATGTATACTATGTGCAGAAAGTAAATTTGGCTTTTCTTTCATTTCAAATGTCTTGGGAACCTACAACATTTTCCTTCAGCAGATAGAGACACTGTCAGTTAAACAAACACCATGTGATGCCATCTAGGTTTCTGATAGAAGGCACATTTGCATAGTCATTCCTAAATGCCTGAGATACTCATTTCTCTATACACTCACATATTTATTCACTTACAGGGCGACTGGGATACCACCCTGCAGATCGGTGAGCTGTATGGGGGTTTAGGCAGGGCAGGATTTCAGCCTGTTACCACCCAGAGCAAATGGTTTTGGCACGCCACATTACTGAAGCTTCTTAATTTCTTGGCAAGACTTAAGTGAAATCCAGGATGCTCCATACAGTCATCTTAGCACTAATAGACTTTTAAAGACGGATGCACTTAGCATTTACATGAGATGGGCTTTTAAAAACCAGAGCAATTACTTACACGGCACTAATTGTACGAGCAGCCTCCTGACAAACTGAGTTCTTGTCTTCCAGCGTCATCTCTGGATATTTACACATCAGGCGCTGAAATAAAGGAAAACCATGCGGACCTTACACATCTCTCAGCAATGAAAGGGCACAAAGGTACCACATGCTCGTTTCTGACTGGGGCCTTTGCTAACTGTAGCAGGGCACTTTAAGATAAAACGCATGGCAGCTGTTTTTCTCTCTTTGAAGGGTTAAATAATATTCTGTGTGGCAGATTGTGTGGGGAGATCCCACAGAGGTAGCTCCTTGCGGTTTCCCCTTCTCACTCCTTCCGTTGCCCACCACCACCACCAGGCCTTCCCCAAGTACCCAGCTCTCAGCCTCTCATAGGCTCTGTCAACCTTCCCCATGACAAGATGGGCACCAGGCAAATGAGGCACTTAGCTAAGGTACGACACTCAAGGGTGTGACATAGATCTTGGCAAGCAGAAGAGGTACTTAGTTAATACACACTGTCATTTGTGAAATTAAAAAACAATGCCCACACCTATGAAGGATACAATCGCAAATGTTTACAGACAGGACAGGACCCAAGCCTGAAGTCGGGCAACTATAACTCACTTGCTTCTAGCTAACCTTGGCCTTGGTGGAGTGTGTCGTTAAGGTTTTATATTTTGCTATCAGAATTTGCTGATATTGATTTTAAAGTATTACAGGACTAGAGAGGCACCTCAGCAGTTCAGAGCACTGGCTGCCCTTCCAGAGGACCCTGGCTTACTTTTCAGTACCCACGTGGTGATTCACACAGGTTTGTAACTCCAGTTCCGGAGGCTCTGACATGTCTTCAAGTCTCCTTTTAAACTGTTCCCCCCCAACCCCCCACCCCCCGCCGCCACCACCCCATCCCCTCAGTGTTAAGATGGCATCTATGCTTCTGGCCACCAAAGCTCCTCTCCCTCCTTTGTTCTTATTTTCTTGTTTTAAGAATGCTCAGTCTCCTTTGGTTTTGTTAGCATTTTCATTTTTGGTACTTTCCCTTAGCTATTGAATTCTTACTCTCAGAGTCAAACTTCAGAACAGAAGACCATGCCTGCCCCTTTCTTTCCGGTCTCCCCAGGGTCAGCACTGTGCCTTTTGGCCGAGCATACCTCACTGTCAGCTTTTCTTCCTCTGGATTTAGATCTTGGCCTACTGGTGAAAAGCTGGCACCAGTTACAAGGTGAGTTACCTGGAAGTTCCTCTTAGTGCTCTTCCTAACCCAGGGAACAAGTCCGAGGGGTTAGAATAGCAAAAGCCAGAGAGACCATAAAAGATAAAAAGCCAAAGAGAGAACAGTTTGCTTCTTACACCCAGGCAGGTCCTCTGTCTAATCAATCTCTCTAATGTGAAGGACAACAAAGAAATGCCTAACCAATTAAAGATGCAACGTCCTGTCACAAAGGAGGGAGTGACAACAGCCCCATGAAAATCCCAGATTTCCATATTATTCAAAGTACATTCTTGACCTAACAGGGATGGATTTCAAAGTGTTCAGGTAAGATCTGTCAACCTCAGAGCCACTGGGTAGATAATGGTTTTACGTAGAAAATTGGCATCCTGACTCTCCATGTCTGGTGGCATCAGGGAACCAGGGTTTGTGTGGCCTCCTTTGCAAATAGGTTTCCCTAGTGTTCCTCTTCTCTTCCTTAAACCTGCTCTCCTCTCTGACTGACTCTTCGATGCCTCTCAGCCGAACAGCATGGCCTAAGGTCGCAGACTGTCAGGCCCTACACCATTCTCATTGCCAATACCTGAAGCTGTTCTTCCATGTAAGGGCCTTTTAGAATTTCTGCAGCCGACGGTCTCAATGAAGGACTCTTGTTCAACATGCTGCAATGTTCAAAGAGAAAATGGTTTTTCAAGTGAACAAAGACCTAAGTCCCTTCCAAACACAGTAACGGAACTTCAAATGGTTTCTGCTTCAGACTTGCTTCCATACCATTCCATGATGGTGTTTAGCTCTTGTGGATATCTGTCAGGGAGTGAAGGTGTGTTGCCTTCAACGATATTCAACACCACAGACAAGAAACTGGAGCCAGCAAATGCATGATCCATGCAACACATCTCATATAAAATACATGCCAGTGACCTGCAGACAGAAATCAAAACATTTAAGTAAAGAACAAATGTCCCATTTAAAATTTGCCCATGAAAAGCCTCAGAGATATTAGGGCATTAGCCACAATGCACCAACATCTATTTGAGTTTGTTTATAGACTACATATTTACAAAAAAAAAAAAAAGCCAACCAACCAAAAAACCCTGTCCAAAAGAAAAATAGACAGGGACACACAAACACACACACACACACACACACACACACACACACACACACACACCACATGCATGCATGCTCACATGCACACAGGCACACAGCACATAAATCCAAGATCCATAAAAGAATGAAGCACAGAGAAAAATATGAATATTATGTTTTCCAAAGGAAAAATAAACAATCCAATAGCAAGCTATCTGTGCAGGGTAAAGAGTCCAAAATCTGATTAATGTAATCGGGTATTTTAAAATGAGTTTTTATGAAAGAAAAACAAAATGAGGTTACATGTTACCTTCATAAGGTAGCTTTTAAAAGTTATGCATACAAAACGAATTTTTAATTTACTAGCCCGACCTGCCCTCTGCTGTGTACTGTGTCTGCTGAAAGAGAAGCTGGCATTATTTATTAGTTTTCTGAATAGAGTCCATTTGCAAGTAGAGCGGGAGAGAAACTACTTGTAACTCACATTAAAATGTAGAATTCTCCTTGGGGATCATGAAACAGGAGATCAAACCAGAGAGCAGCCCAATGCTGAGATGCATTAACCATGCCAAGTGGTACCCTTTGAGTTGGCAGGAACATGTGCTTAATGTTCTCACATTATACAGAAAATGAAAGTTAGTGTCTTCCCTGTGCTCACAGTATTAAAAAAACAAAGGGCTTTTTTTTTTTTTTTAAAT
This sequence comes from Rhabdomys pumilio, assembly GCA_030674055.1. NCBI lineage: Eukaryota > Metazoa > Chordata > Mammalia > Rodentia > Muridae > Rhabdomys > Rhabdomys pumilio. Next base: position 4,667,536 of record JANHMN010000020.1, on the reverse strand, counting down.
CTTATGGGCATTGTGAATTATGTAACAGCCAGATTTCCCTTTTCATAGTGGTTGTTTGAAAGATGAAGATCATGACTTTATGATGGGCTGTTTATAAGCTAAATGTTCTGTAACTTTTAACACAATGCTTAGAAAGAGGAGGATATATATAAATAAACACACAAACAGAATTTAGTCTGTAGTTTCTTATAGAAGTGCATGCATGTAAGAGAATTCTGAATATGCACACTGAAAATGTCTCCGTTCCAACAAGCATTTGATAACACTAATGCTTTCTGGCTGGTCACAAAGCACTTTCATCTCTGTCACAACACAACAGGAGCTCAAACTTCCCAGTGACAACTGAGCCAATAACAGATTTCTTTTTCAACTCATAGACAAACTGGCTGGGAGGAGCTAAGTGACTTGATCAAGGTCACACAGTAGCAAACAGGAGAACTGACTCTTCAATGAAAGCATTTTTCTTCCAAATGCTCGATTATTACAATTAGAAAAAAAGACAATGTTAGGAGCACTTACACAGAACTGACAGAGCCCCAAGGTTAACATGAAGCTCAAATGTTGGGTCCATCTATAAGAGTACCAAATGGTATCTCGTATAGGAATTTTAATATGCTGAGATTTTAGCATTTAGAATTTAATTTAATTTATCTAAGAAGATAAATTTCTTCACATAAATAATGATGTTTTTAGAAAAATAAAAATAGAGTGCTTCTTGCCAGCAGGAAAGCACTAAATGCATTCTAGAAGGGTGATCCCAGGCACAAACAAGTAACACTAGACTAACAAATAGCATCAAACACAGTTCTCTGTGGATATGTATCAATGAATGTTCTTACTACACAACAATACTGATAGTATCTTGTTGGGTCTAAACATTGTGTGCAATCAAGTTTAGGTCAAGAATAAGGCAAAAGACAGAAGAGAACCAGACATGTGACATGTTTTCAGTTCCTCATGCTTGTGAAAAGAAGTCATAATGATATTTTTACTAGACAGTAATAAGGATGCACATTGTATTTTCTTGAGTTATCACTGAAGGATAACATAGAAGTGAAACAAACCAGGAGAAAGAAAATCCAACTTCAAAATTTTAAGCTAAAAGGAAAGAAAGAGATAATAATAAAGATGAAACAGATGAGACATAGAGGGCGTAAACACAAGATAAAAGACAAACATAGTTACACTAAACTTAACAGTAAAATGTAGGAGGAACGAGTCAGCATGTTCTGACTGGTGGCCCACACGTGCGCAATAGTTGCTTCCACAGTTACTAACCCCGAAATCTGCCTGATGCCTGGAGACAAATGATGACAGAACAACCAATCATTTGGTGCCAACTACATGGAGCTAGTAGTTATGGACCAACAGGGCATGGGTGGAGGGTATAAAGGCACTCCACAATTCTGCAATAAACGAATTTGCTTCTGCTTCTCACCTGGCTCCTGTAGTCGATGTCCTTGATTCTGAGCCTTCTTACCCCTATCCCAAAGGACAGTCTTGGGGGGCAGAAGGCTAGGACAACAGGAAATAGTTCAATTTTAAAAAGCTTATCAGACTGGATTTAATAAAAAGCAAGCAAACAACAACAACATCAAAAAACCCACTGCTCTCCAGAAAGCCTTGAGAATCTATCTGCACATGAGAAAGTTCACAGAGTGATAGCATGCAGAGCCAGGGAGATGACTTAGCAGGGGAAGGCCTTGCTGCCAAGCCTGATGGCAGGAGTCTACCCATAGTGACCACGGTAGAGGCGAAGCAGCCCCTGGAGGTGACCTCCGAGCTCACATGCCCATCATGACACACCAACTCTCCACAAATAAATACAAATTCAAAAGACAAAGGTAGGTCATGCAGACATTTGCAACATTACTAGTAGGTATACTCGAATAGATGAACACAGGCTTTGAGGGAAGAATCACTACTAAGTTCAAGATGATGCATTACTAAAGAAATAAAGCTCTCAGGAGCATATGATAACTTTAAATGTGCATGTATCAAGTGTATGTATGTAAAAGACACTAGAGTTAAAGGAAAGAATAAATGCTCAGGCATGTGGTTCAGACTTGTCTCAATAGCTAACAGAACACAAAGACATCAAAGTCAATAAGGAGGGAGAAAATAAACACAATTATCAAACTGACAAATTGCCATAATGACAAAATTCAGATTACTTTCAAGGACTAATGAACTATTTATCAGAACTAACAATACACAGGGTCATGGGCAGGTGTCAGTGAGTTCAAGAATCAAAATCTTGAGAGCATATGCTCTGGCTACAGAGCAAGAGAGCTAGACATTAAAACAGAGAAAGGAGGATAGGAGAAGGGGGTAAGAAATCTCCAACTATTTAAGAATTAAGAAATATACATCTAAAAAGTCTTAAACAGTAAAGCTTATTGGATGAAACTAATGAAATCAAAAGCACTAGATATGTGAAAAAATAGAGGTTTAAGTCTATGATCAAGCTTGATAATTAAAAAAAATATAACAGGGTCCGGGTGCTAGGGTTGAAGAAGTAGGAGACAGAAAAGCTGGCGATACCCAAGATACAACTCACAGACCACATGAAGCGCATCAAGAAGGAAGATCAAAGTGTGGGTGCTTCAGTCCTTCTTAGAAGAAGTAAAAAAATACTTATGGGAGCAAGTATGGAGACAAAGTGTGGGTCAGAAACTGAAGGAGGGGCCATCCAGAGACTGCTCCACTTGGGTATCCATCCCATGTGCAGTCACCAAAAGTAGACGCTGATGTGAATGCCAGGAAGTGCATGCTGACAGTAGCCTGATATAGCTGTCTCCTTAGAGGTGCCAGAGTCTGACATCTTCAGAGGAGGATGCTCACAGCTAACCATTGAACTAATCATGGGTTCCCAATGGAGGAGTTAGAAGACTGAAGGAGCTGAAAGGGTTTGCAGCCCCATGAGGAGAGCAACAATACCAACCAAGCAGAGCTCCCAGGGTCTAAACCACCCACCTGGGAGCACATAGGGAGGGACCAATGTCTCCAGCTGTATATGTAGGGGAGGATGGCCTTGTCAGGCATAAGTGGGAGAGGAGGTCTTTGGTCCTATGAAGACTGGATGCCCCAGTGTAGGGGAATTCGAGGATGGGGAGGTTGGAGTGGGTGGGTGGGTGGGTAGGGGCACATCCTCATAGAAGCAGGAGGAGGGGGGATAGGATAGGGGCTTTCTGGGTGGGGGAGAAATGGGGAAAAGGGAAAATGTTATAAGGAAACTTAATGCTTTGTATGCAAAAAAGAAAGAAAATCACATGAAATAAAATTTAAAAAATCAACAGCAGATAACAAAAAGACAATAATTTGCTAAATACACCTAAATAGACTTGTGAAACATGTCGATTTTTTATGAGACAGGACTTCTCTGTGTAGTCCTGGATGTTTTGAAACTTATTTTATAGATCAGGATGGCCTTGAACTCATAGAGTCACCTGCCTCTGCTTCCCTAGGGGTGAAATTAAAGGAATGTGCCACCACTGCTGGGGGCCAAATTGTCTTCTAAACATTTATGTTTGTAAGCATAAAGTAATACTGCCCTGGATCTTAGCTTCTCTCTACAGTGGACATCAGCTAATGCTAAGGCTCATAAGTGCCCAAAGTGCAACTTTGAATATTCAACCCGAAATGGTTTACCTATGTCAACCACACGCCAAGACTCAGTGACTGTCACAGAAGAGAGGCAGGAGGCAAGAGCTTGAGCACTGGGAAGGGAACTGTAAAACACTGTCATCTGGACACGGCTTGGCCATTGCCCACACAGATTCACTAAAGCTATGGTTACATGCAATGCATCAAGACAAGACCAGTCAGCATTCCAACATGCAGCACTGATTAGATACCGCAGGTTAGCAAAAGGGGCACCATTGGCATGGTGTAGGATACCTGAGGAAAGTCAGAGAGGAAAGTCGGAGGCAGATGTGAGCAAGATACATTCATGCTTGCACACACACACACACACACACACACACACACACACACACACACCATAAATAGAATGTTATGATATATTTAAAAGGTTCATATTAACAAGAGATTTTACTTCAGGAATATGGTATTGATCTAGTGTTTAAATAGTCAATCAATGAAATTTGCCTCATTATAGGAAAAAGAAAGAAAAGAAAACCTGTAACATCACTTTAACAGATTGGGAAGAAGCATTTTATTCACAGTGGTCAAATGCACCTGTAGTTTCATAGAGAAGAAAACACAGCACAATGGGAACAGGAGGAAATTTCCTTAGTTCTGTTTTTAGAGCTTTAAAATATATAGTAAAAATACACTTATTGGTAAAATACTGAAATTTTACAATTTCCTACTGAGATTGGGATCAAGATAAGAATCAATATGCTGTATCTATACTACAGGAAATGAGTGTGTTACCTAGGACAATAAGGCTAGAAAACATACCTTAAAATCAGCTAGGAAGATTAACTCATCATGAGTACATGAAAAGCTCAAAGACTCTATGAGCCTTTGGAACTAAGTGGACTTAGCAAGCCTGCTAGATACAAAGGCCGTTCTTGTCTCTAAGTCTGCAACAAGAGCATCTTAAAATGAAATTAATTGTGCCACTTACACTAGCATCACAAAATGTCAAATATCTATAAATAAATCTAGTAAGAAGTGTGCCAGATGCTCCAGTGTTGGCCACAATATAGTGATTCGGGAAGTTAGTGAAGACCAAAGAACAGGAGAGGCAGAGGGGAAGACAGATTCATTCACCCTGGAAGATTCAGTTAAGAGGAAGATGCTGTCTTCTCCTAAAATGATTTACAGACCTCCTGCAATGGTGGTTGGAATCTTTCTTGGTTTTTCTTCTTATGCAGGAAGTGACAAGATGACTCTAACTTTAAATGAAGGGCTACAGAAACAGTTGGGTTTAACAATGTGTTCCTTCTAAGAGTGTGGTACTGACAGAGATGAAAGAAAGACTCTGATGGGACAGAAAAGAACTGTTCTCAAATACAGACATGTAAATTCTATTGCTTGATTGAGGCAAAGGTAAACTACACTTCATATGGGTGGAGAGAGAGAGAGAGAGAGAGAGAGAGAGAGAGAGAGAGAGAGAGAG
>JANHMN010000020.1:4607173-4662437 GCA_030674055.1 Rhabdomys pumilio | reverse complement strand
AGAGAGAGAGAGAGAGAGAGAGAGAGAGAGAGAGAGAGAGAGAGAGAAAGATCTTCAACAGATACTAAATGATCAAAACTCATGAGATGTTCAACATTATTAGACATCAGAGGAATGCAAATAAGCACTCCAGGGTAGTAATTCTGCATGCTCCTAGAATGGCTAAAAACAGACAAAAACAAATCAGTACTTGTTACACTACAAATAAAAGGTTTTAAGAAGGAAAAAAAAAGGCAGGTCGAAAGAACAAGGCCAAACACATCCCACCTCAATCCAAGGGGTCAGAAGGGCCGAGTGGGAACAACAATCTCTCACCTTGGTCAATGCTCTACTGCTGTGAAGAGACACTGTTACTCTTGTAAAGGAAAATATTTAATTGGCCCTGACTTACACCTCAGCGGTTTAGTACACTGTCATGGTGGGCAGCATGGCGGAATGCAGGCAGACATGGTGCTAAAGAGAAGTTTTACATCCAGAACCACAGGCCGCACGAAGATAGAGAGAGACACTGGACCTGGCTTGAGCATTGAAACCCCAAAGCCAACGCCCCAGTGACACACTTCCTCCAACAAAAGGACATGAAATAAGTAGATGCCAGTGAAAGCAATGAGACAATGTGATTGGAGCCAAAGATGTCTTGATTGTCCAGTCATGGATTTGAAAATCTATCACCTAGACACATTGTTTATTCTGCATATATCTATGCTTTTATTTTCTCCAACCTCTAACCAAATATTGTTATGTGAAAATTATTATATCATCTCTTAACTTCTATCCTTTTGAAGAGAGAAAGTACCAGTATTGGGAAGCAGAACTAGAAACACACACACACACACACACACACAGAGAGAGAGAGAGAGAGAGAGAGAGAGAGAGAGAGAGAGAGAGAGAGAGAGACTGTGTCTTGCATTCCTTTCTTTCTCCCAAATACCTCCAACTTTGAAGAGTTAAATAAAACTGTCCTCAAGGGATCACACTGTAGGAAATGAAGAGGAAGGTGGGAATCAGGTACATGTGAGACATATCCCACCCTATATCCCCCAAGTTGCCATCTGTCCAAGTTGCTAGACTTATGGGAGGGTTTCTGAAGCACGGCCTGCTAATGAATTGCAAATGAAATGACAACTGCCTGTCTCTGTGTAGCTAAATTTACCTCTTTAAAGATCTGCCAGACCTTCAAGCAGAAACCTGCCCCAGCAGTGCTGCAAAATCGTTATTATCTGTTAGGTAATATTTTCATTTGATGTGATTGAGAGGCATTCTGATGTTTTCAGTAAACACACACACACACACACACACACACACAGAGAGAGAGAGAGAGAGAGAGGGAGAGAGAGAGAGAGAGAGAGAGAGAGAGAGAGAGAGAGAGAGAGAGAGAACACTCCAGGAGATCAACGGCTGCTGAAAGGAAGAAACAATCTACTCCAACAATTAACCTGCTCATAGGTTAACCAATCCCAAATAAGAGCAACAAATGGGCTCAGTGGGTTTTACACACACACACACACACACACACACACACACAAACAATAATAATTATGAACTTGAGAGTAGGGCTACAAGGAAGGAGTTGGAGCAGGAAGGATGGAAATGATGTAATGAAGTGCTCATGGATAAAATTCTCAAAAAGAAAATTAAAACTTAGAAAGTATACATTATACATAATGGCCACAGTTAAATGTATAAAGAAATACAAAGTTAATACAAGCGCAGTGGATTTGCCTTTGGTGCATACTAACCTAAACACCTTTTTACTTACAACTGAATATTAGCATAAATTGCCCAAGTACAAAGAAACTTAAAAAGATAAAACAGGTGACACTGGCTACTTGAAGAGCTTAAGACATATATTATATTGCGGGAGTTTACCACGGCCTAGAGAGCACTACAGCTCCTGTCAAACTTTCTCAAACACCCATTGCCCATACAGAGCGGTATGTTCAAGGCTTATCCTGAGCATCTGGGAGGGAATGCAGCTACTGGATTGTCACTGAGTTTCCACTTAAAGGAGGGAAACTAGGTAGTAAAAGCAAAACCCGCATTCCCCTTATTTTCAGCAGTTAAGTGAGAACTTGGAACCTTGAACTTCAAATTACAAGAGGATGAAGACAAACTGTAGAGCTAATACCCCGAGGAGTCTGTCATCTATGTGAGGAGAGACCACGGGAAGAATGGGATGAAGTTACCATAGGACCTGAAGAAGCACAGCCCCAGATGTGCCAGATGTGCTTAAATAGACTGAAGTCTATTTAAGAGCAGCAGCAGGGCTGGGGGAAAGCACAGTTAGTAAAACTTCTGCTTCATCAACACAAGGACCCAGCCAGGCTCAATTCTTCCAGGACCTACATCTAAATAACAAAAACAAAACCAACAACCAAAAAACAAACTGCTAATGTGGTAAAAAATCTGCCTGAAATACCAGTGCTGAGGAGACGGAGACATGGTGATTCCCCAGGGCTGGTGTAGCCTACTCTAAAAATATAAGGCGGATGACACATAGAGGGATGATGACAGCCAGAGAGAGACAGAGAGAGAGAGAGAGAGAGAGAGAGAGAGAGAGAGAGAGAGAGAGAGGATAAATATCAGAGAGAGAGAGAAAGAGAGGAAGGAGAGCAGTGGGGGAGAGAGACTGACTGACTAGCAGCTGAAACCAGCAGGAGCCTTCTCAAGCACAAGGCAGGATGTGTATAAGAATGAGGATAAAGCCTGAAGTAACTGAGTGGGTAGTAGCTCAGAACCACCCAATAAAAGTCCCTTTACTGAGGAAATGCTCCATATGTCTGCAAACAAGAGCCACATGGGGGTACTGAGCACTTGAAACTGGTGATCAAGAAAAAGCATATATATGTATATATATTCATATTCATATTCATATACATAAACAATTATAGAAAAATGGGGTTTAGGTGAATTTTCTTCTTTTTATAAATGCCCCAAATACTCTCTTCCATAATTTCTAGAGTTTGAAGATGATCGGAACCTTCTAGACCCCCATGGTACTACCATGTCCTCTACAGGAATTTGACCAATGAAAGATCAAGGCCAATAGCCAGGGGAAAATGGAAACAAGATAGAGGAATGGCTTAAGAAAAACTGGCTAGAAGAGAAAGAAACTATTGTTCATCTTCAGATATTGTTGAGGCCAGATCTAAGCATTCAATATAAACCAGAAGGTCCAGGAAGGACCGTGGACAACGCTCACCTATGGCAAAGAAGGCCCCGGTAACCAATAGTGAGTCATCTGTCCATTCCCAACAGCTATCCACTCCACTGCTGCCTTGAGGATTTGGCAACAGCCCCACTGCTAATGTGACTCAAACTGTTTCACACGGAGATCATGGCTATGACTCCAGCTGCCTTACTCATTTTATGCAGTCTCCCGGGGCTTGTTAAGATAGAATGAACATCACAAGTAGAAGACTGTGCCAGGTTAAAGAAAAGTCTACCTTTCTTTCATCTGTCCCACTCCAGCACATTTGCTACAGCCCAGTCTGGTATCCTTACAAGATGGATCCTCTGGGAGGGTGACTGTTCTCTCCATGTGTTCCTTTTCCCTTCACATATGGGTGGGCACGTCCTTCCCTGGTGATTCTAGATTTATCATGTGACTTGCTTCAGCCAATGTAATACAGGCAGTTCTAAAGACTGGGAGTGAGATCTTTTCCACAGTGAGGTGCTCCGCACAGCCTTGGGTTGTTCCCTGGCATTAGGTAATACCCATTTGCACTGGGCACAGTCTATAGCCCTGAAACTGGTGGAGAACCTTGGAGCAGAGAGACGTTTAACCTGAAGCCCCCTCTGACTGAAAATAGGCTGGGAAGGAATGTGTAGTTTCCTGGTGAAGAAAAGAGAAGCAGAGACATAAGCTAAGTCAGTGGGGGCTCCTGTGCCAGCAACTGACATCCCCTGGCCTTCTGAGTTGCTGCTGAAGAAAATGCTGGTACAAAAGGCCCGTTTCATTTGCCCTTAACCAGAGCAGTCCCTGTATAGGTTAGACATTGGGCTGTTGGGTTTAGAGTGCCTTATAGGGAAACAGGCATAGGTAAATTATTGTTCTCCAATGAGGATACATCCTTTGGCCAGGCCGAGCAGATAGGTCCTGGTCCCTCTATGTTTTAGAACACCTGTAGCTAAGCTTGCCTTCTGAGACCACTAAAGCCTGAATCCACTATTAAGCATATAACTGTGATTCCCACCACTGTTCTCCCCTTTAAAACACCCAACAAACACATGGCCCCAAAACAGAGAACAGCCGAGTTGACTCTCACAAAGGAAATAAAAGCGGTGTTAAGGTACTGCTTCATTTCTACTTAACTACAGCACCATTGCTCCAAAAAAAAAAGTCCTTTTTCTTCAGAAAAGTATGTGCTACCTATTTATATTTTAGATCAATTTGAAGAACTGGTTGAGGAACATAAGTCATATTTATATTTCTCCTGTGAAGAAAACATTTTTTTAGCAAACACTTATACATACCAGTTGTATTCAAAGCATTGTCCTTGGTGGCCCTTATTATTGTAACTTTCCAAATAAGTGTTTATCAACTTTTAGAAGCAAGTCATCCTTTGAGAGCAACTTCCTGTACTTGAATGCTATAAATAATGAAATATAGGTGGGTCTAATAGATGACAGAAGGAAGGTGAGTTGCATATGGGCAAGTGTTAACAGATGAAAACGTAATCAGTATTAGACTTTAAGCATTATAAATATGGCATCTTCCACTATTAGCACTCAAGCAGACCATCTATGAATTATTCATATGTACTCTCAGTTTCCACAAAACATTCCTCAGGACATAGATGCCACCCACTCCAGGTACAGACGGGTTCTCAGCCTCACGAAATCTAATTTTCCTGAGTGTCTCCCTAAGATCACTTGGCATACTTCTCTATCTGTCACTGTAATTAATAGTTCTCCAATTTCCGTTCCACTTTAGGTTTGGCAGCCGAAATTTCATTACCAGATAAGCCTGTTTTGATTTAGATACAAGCAGAGTAATTACTAAATTCATAATAAAGTGGTTATTTGGGGTCAAGATGATGATACATTCTCAGCTCATACTTGCTGAGTAGTTTATAATCACAGTAGGGAGCTGGTCTAAAGCTGGGATACATTTTGTATGTGTCAGATACTTTTGAAGCTGCAAACCACCACAGGAATACTGCTTGATACTCTTATAATCTCTCATGTAATATAAGGAGCAATTTGTAAACAGGTGGCTGGGGCACAGAAGGCGTGAAGAAGTGGCTCTGTTTCCCCTGGGGTGCCACTGCCTCCGTGACCTAGAAGCCAGTCCTCTGAGCTGGCTAATAAGTGTGGATGCACTAGAAAGGAGTTAGGTATATGGCTAGACAGCATTCCTGAAACTTACACAATAGCTTCCTGAACTGATATGTCCTTAATCAAATGCAATAACTTTAGATAGCATAATCATAAGTCATAGAAACATTATATATTTGAATCTATTTTATAATCCATAACATGTTTTAAATTAAGTGTGAAGAAAGGTAGGTAGATAGGTAGGTAGGTAGGTAGGTAATAGCGGTCATTGCAAAGCCCAGGACTAATACACTTGAGCTGGAGAAGGATCACCAACAAAGCAAGGTTCTTTACAAGGAGCAAGAGGCAAGTATTACTGCTTTTATATCTAGGTTATTGCATAGCACTGGGAGGAAAGTAAGTGTTCAATTAAACAATGTAGAGACAGTTGTTCCTGGTGGCATGCCTTTGTCCCCTTCTGCATTTTATTTGAGCTTTCTTTTTTCCTTTGGTGTGCACATGGGAAAGGGTAAGAGAAAGTGATAGATAAACTGGATTGGACCTCTAGGATGAGAGACCCTGGCGAGAACAAGAGTCAGCAGAGAATCTCAAAACAATCACAGAACTGAAATGAAGGGATGTGCTTTCTGTGGAAGGTGGGAGATAGATCAAATCTTGACAACTTCTCTGCCATGGGAGGCTCTAAAGTCAACAGAAAAATTACAACTCCTACAAGGACCCTAAGCCAACGGCTCTGTGGTAGCTGTTTCCCCTGACCACACAAAAGGTCATTTTCTATCTCCTCATCTTTAAAAAACAAATGTGGGCATGCTTTTACATTGCTTGTCTTTGAAGGCTCAGAACTACTTAACATTGATTTGCATATAATAATTATTTACTTAATCAACAAGCTCTCAACTAGATTGTCCTTCAGCTCTTGAATGCTGAAAATTATGTAAGGTCCTTGCAAAGTGCACCAGCATTCCCTGGGTAAGGCCCGCTGCTCACAGCAGGACAGACTGAGACATCTTCCCACCTAGCTTCTGCCTGGATACGAGAGCACCATAGAGGTGAAAAAAATCATAGATGTCTCCATCACTGAAAGCCCAGAAAATGGTAAATGTAGGTTACCCCTAAATCCACTATCTTTAGTAAAAGTCTTTTAAAATGCAGAAAAGCAGCATATTCCCCACAGAGCCGGGAGTTAACCTTAATATAAAATAAAGCACAGTCTTTAGGCTTACAGATGCTTTATTTAATAGGCTAGCCAGAGCACATCAAAATTTAATGTCTTGGCCACATTAAGAACTTTCCCCTGTGGTTTGGGAACGACAGAATCTAAACCAGCCAACTCATCATCTATGAACAGAGAGAATCTCTGAAATGCATTTCACAGAGTGTAACAAGCTGCATGTGCTTCTGTCCCTCGGGCTGCAGAACAACTCAAATGCCAAAAGGGACAGAGTGAGTGGATGGAGTAAGCGGACGAACTTCACACCAGAGCGGACAGACCTCTCAGACAGTAGAGAAGGAAGTCACTGGGGCCAGCACCACCTACTCACCAGATGTCAGACTTGGCATCACAGCCTTGGTGCTTCAGGGCCTCAGGACTCATATAATGGGGAGTCCCGGTTAGAGTTGTAGCCAGCTCACACGAACCCATTAGCAGACGAGAGACTCCAAAATCCCCTGGGAATTGTAGTTAATTGGAGTAAATATTTGAAGCAGCAAAAACATCTCTGAAAATTAACAACTAAAACTGATTTAACTTCATCATTTATTATGCAGTGCCTCGTTCCACTTTAAAGGGAAAGGCAAGGGATGTTTTAAATTATATAATGGTAGTCAATATCTTTAAACTTGTACTTTAGAGGAAAAAGAAGACTTAATGTGGAAAGTGAATCATCTAGCCACAGAGTTTTTATTTCTGAGATTATAGAAACCCAGAATAATCTGTTATTAGGCCACTGAAGTCTGGTGATCACCAGCAGAGGCTTTGGAAAGCCTATATGTGAAGACATGAAAATTCCCCTGCAGAGAGCAGAGTTTGATCTCATTTTCCAACAAAGGGAACTTTTCTAAAAATTTAAACTGTTCATGAATAGACATACAGAAATTTGAGTCGACTGCTTCTCTAATTTGTCACATACCTGTATTCTCTTCTTTCCCAGGAATATCCTATGTGAAGCTCAGACAACTGAGTAACTATTTGAGCTCAAGTATAGTTCTAAAGAATTAAATATTGCCGGGCGGTGGTGGCACACGCCTTTAATCCCAGCACTTGGGAGGCAGAGGCAGGAGGATTTCTGAGTTCGAGGCCAGCCTGGTCTACAGAATGAGTTCCAGGACAGCCAGGGCTACACAGAGAAACCCTGTCTCAGAAAAAAACAAACAAACAAAAAAACAAAACAAAACAAAAAAGAATTAAATATTAATGAAGCCATAATAGCACCATTTAAATTATGTATGGCCTCTATTTATTGATTAAGTAAGTGAGGGGACCTGGAGAGATGGCTTAGGAACTAAGAACACTCACTGGCTGCTCTTCCAGAAGACCCAGGTTCAATCCACAGCACCCACAATTCATAACCAAGCTTAACACCAGTTCCAGGGGATCCCATGCTCCCTTCTGGCCCCCATGGGTACTGCGTACATGTGGTACACAAACACACATGCAAGCCTAAGGCCCATACACATAAAAATCATAGAATCTTTTAAACAGATGAGGAACCTCCAGCTTACAAAGTGCCTGGTAAAGCCTGGGATTGTATAGCATACCTGTTAAATCAACCAGTAAATAGCAAGTGCTTTACATTTCAATCTATATCAGATAACCACAAACAAAATAACCAGGATTTGTTGGTCTCATCTAGGTAAGAACAAATATTTGCAAAGGCTAAAGAAGCCAGAGCTGGATAACTTCCAAAGAGGCCAGGGCTAGATAACGTCCATGCTAGCTTGAACCACACACTTCTGCTTGCTGGAGCAGCACTTGCTTGGTGCTTCAGAGCAGACATTTAAAACATCTTACCGATTTTGAGTAGATTATTTTTCAGAAATATATTCTTTGATTTCAAGTCTCGATGAAGTATTCTCCTGGAAAAGGCAAAAAACAAACAAAAAGATGATAAAACATGAAAAATAGAAAACTTAACCCAATTAAAAGTCAAGGGTATAGTTATATATGAAAGGATATGTTCATGTGTATATGCGTGTGTATGTGCGTGTATGCGTGCGTGTGTGTGTGTGTGTGTGCGTGTGTGTGTGTGTGTGTGTGTGTGTGTGTGTGTGTGTGTTTACATATCTAGCTTACACTGCTTTAAGCAGTGGACATTTCTCCATTCTCTAAGAAAAGAAGAGTTCATAAACGAAGGTTTTAGAGAAAAGGGAACTCTCACTCGATTTTGCTTTTTAAATCTGCTTCAAAAAGTCAGGTTGTGTGGAGTGTTTTGTTTGGATGGTTTTGCTCTATGACTGTTGGAATAAGGTGAGGTAAGATCTTATAACTCAAGTTGGTCCGGAACTCTCTGTGTAGCCCAGGCGGTATAGATTTTTTTTGTAGTGTGGTTTACATAGCATAGCAGTACGTCCAGTAACAACACCCTCAGTTGATGGGCAACTTATCACAAAACATTATACTAATTAGTACCAAACTGTTTACACATTGTAAAGGCCACACTGCCGATAATGCTAATCAGTAAATACTTACTGACTCTTGCTCTATGACAGCAGTGTGGGACATGTCCATTAAGACTTCTATTTCTGAATCTGAGAGAACCAGACAACATGAAAATGTTTTCCTATAGGGGACCCCAAAATGCTGAACAAAGTTCACAAATAGGCTCTCATGAGCTGAGCTCATGATGTAGCAAATCCCCTGGGTAAGTGTTATAGGAAAATAATTTGAAAATCAGAGTAGACATAAGGTGCTGACTCCTCAATGCCTTTGGGAACGAGATGGTCTCAAAAAGATGTGGACCAGCTATAATGGTCACAGCTGAAGACATAAAGTCTGGGTAACAGGGTCACATGGTACTAGTACACATCCATAAGTGTAGAATGTGTGTTTCCTGCAGACAGTGAAGGGATGACCTAGGAAACCTGCCTATGCTAGTTCAGAAAGGAAGCTTCTCATTTGAAAGGAGGACAATACTCACTCAGAGTAGGGATTCAGATATGCAATAGCTGTGTGACCACAGAGACCCTGAGCCAAGAGAATAAAACTTAATGTTCAGTTGTTAACATCCTTTGCTCATCCAGCAGAAGCGAAGGTAGGCTAAGAATCAGCAGAGAATATGCAATGATATCAGACCCTTGAATGTTTCAGACAACCACACAAGACACAGACTCTAAGTACATTCCTAAATGCTTAAATTCACAAAGGGTACAAGAGAAAACTTGAAGTAGAAGCATCAAAGTGAGGATGCTGTCAAAGGAGACTGCCAAATAGACCTCCTAAGGGAAAACGCAAAGCTCTGAAATTAGAAGCTCAGAATTAAAATATGTCTTGAGTTAACCCCATCAAACACATTGTTATAGATCCACATGTAATCCTCCATGATTCTACTAGCTCTGTTTACCATGGCTAAAGTATGGGGGCAAACAAGATGTCTTCAGGAAATAAACAGTGCCGTCTACTGACACATCTGGGCAACAGGGGTGGGGCGTGGGGGAGGGGCATTTGGTGCTAACAGGAAATGAGCTGTCACGCCAGGAAAGGACCTGGTAGAAAGGAGATAGATACTGCAAAGCAGAAGAAGCCAGCCTGAGAAGTCTCATGAGATCCCTCAAGGCTGCATAATGCGGTGTGCGAATGCTGGAAAGAGACTCCATCCAGTGCAGCTGTCTGCAAGTTGTGCAGGGAGCTCCAGGGACGCAGCCTCTGTGAGTCAACAGCCGTGTAGGGTGGGCTTCTGAGTGATGAAGCTGCCTTGTAGTCACCCACGATCTTATTAGTAACCTTACTAAGCTCAACGGTTCACTACCCTATCTGGGATAAACCTTTGTTCATATCTCCCCAAGAAAAATCATAAAACAAAAACCCGTAGAAGATATTTCTCTGTTCTTATAAAAGATCAAGAGTGCTGTGTATGTGGGGAGAGACCATCTTTACACTTTCTGGACCTTGATCACTGTTATAAGAACGGTGGTGCATGGTAGTACTTCAGCCATTCTGACAACTGCAAGAGAACATGTTGAATAGGCCTGACTAGAGGCAGAAAGAACTGGAACCCCAGAGGACACTGCTGAGTCAGCTCAGGTAACCAACTCTGGAACTGTCCTCCTGGAAAGCAAAATAAAGAGTCCTTTCTATTGATTGAGATACTTCTGTTACTTGCAAATAAAGGAATCTTCGGCTAGGCTTCTTCATGCTGGCCCTATTGATTCTGGATCCAAGGAGGTAGAGTCAGGTCTCCTGGAGCTGTAAGCATGCAAGGAGCCAGGGAGTCTGAGGATTTGGCTTTGTGATAATGATCTCGGGGGCATGCCAGAGGACATTAGGATAAGTAAAAAGTTATCTAGTATCTGGACGGGTAGGTGATGAGTTACAAATAGTAATACATTATTATTCCTCACATACAAAGACATAAAATGTGTAAGTTAGCACTATGGTGTTTCAAGACTAACACACAGAATATGCTGGGACACAGATTCTAACGTGGATTGTCTCCAGTGGGTTGTCTCTGTGGTGATGGAGCAGGAAGTTTTATGTAACAGGCCAGCTGTCAAGCTATGGGGGAAAATGTAAAATTGTGATTTACTGACTCCGTGGTTACAGTAAGCAAAATGGATCCTACAATAAAAAGTCTTAGCATACACATGTATAAGCTAACAGTAATTCCTCTAAAAATATTTTAAAAATACAAGAAATAACAAGGTAACAAACAGTTTAGACTGTTCAATTTTTTTCTCTAGAGATCCCAAAGTATCTCTTATAGTTCTCAATCCACTAACCCCCAAATATTATCTACAGAAGTGGAACATCCCTTTCCTTTCTGAACCATGGCACTCAAGTGCTCTGTAAAGATTTAGCAACATTTTGTTTGTAGCCAAATTTATGTTAGAGTTCCTATCTCCATCTCCCCATCTCCCCCGACCCTCCAAATCATCTCCTGGGGTGGAAAAAAAAGCCTACAAAAGCAGAGAGGCAGCATAAAGCTAGATCGCATAGAAGGCACAAACAATTTAGTCTTCACCCCACCTTAAGCCCTATGTAAATAGTCTCTGACATCTTAGCTCCCTGCCTTTAGGTCTATCTATCTGACCAGGCAGGGTCTCACTGCATTGCAAACTCTTCTTCCCAGAGGTCCCACCCACTCAATGACTCTGTAATGATGCTCAGCTTGGAAAGCTCTTGTTCCTTCCTCTGCCATGCAACCCCATCTTGAACTCCAAGGATGACTTTCCTTATTTGTGACTTGATTATGATCCCTGTGTTAGAGTCAAGAGGTAGAGGTTAAGTTCTTCTACAAACTTTCTGGTTATGGCCAATACATTAGAAGTTTGCTTGACTTGGTGTGAAAATGCACAGACAGGAACTGACCACAGGACATCCTCAAGAAGAGGACATGGGGGAGGCAGCACTCCAGAGATACCAGAGTGATACCACAGTCAGCTCAGCATTTCCATCTCCCAAAATTTGGAAGGTCGCCTCCTTCCTCAGGCAAATATACTACACGGATTCCAAAGCAGGTGCCCTCCTCAGGAAATAAATATTCCATGCCACCTTTTAGACACTCATCTAGATACCTTACCACGTTTCTGCAAGCTGGCTGAGAAATGTAGCTAGGTGGTGACAAAGCCACCTTAGGGAATGTGCACCAGGCTGTCTCTCTCACCCTGGGGAAGCACTAACATCAATGACATTTCAAGACCACCAGGTCTGAGCACATTGTGAGGGGCTGCTCCACTTTCCCTAGAGAAACAGGGGATAATAAGCTTGACACCCCCAACAGGAAGGAGTTCTGTACAGTGCTCTCAAAGGCAGCTGAGTGGCTGTGAATGTTCTCAGGTTTCGGCAGCCTCATTTACGTACCTGCCATATGCTACAGACTCCAAGTATTCCAGATTTAAAAACAACCTAAATTAAAACACAGTACAGGAACCTTCCAAAGGAGAGAGCCAATTTTTCCTTTCTTCTGTCCCCCTCCCATCTTACTTTCTCTACCGTTGTCTTTGTCTTCTCTAGAATACTGTATTTGTCAAGATTCTCCACACAAACAGAACTGAGAATTGACTTGTGCGCTAGACCTGCCGCCTGCATCAGTAGGCTAGAGGCCCAGGAAAGCCAGGGATGTGAGTCTGTACCTGAAGGCCTGAGCCCCAGGGAAGCCAGCATGTAAATCCCTGTCCAAGGTCAGAATTAGGGAAGGGGGCACTTCCCTCCTTCCTTCAGTGGGTGGCACAATGCCCACTCACAATAGATAGGAACTTATTTTACTACTTCAAGGGCCAATCTCTCGCACACACAGATTCTCATAGACTTACCCAGAAGCAGCATTTTAAACTGGGTGTCCCATTGCTCACTCCAGAGGTCATAAAATTACCATTTAATGTGCACTGAGGCTATAAAGGTAGCAAGTCTAACTTCTCATGTGCATGTATATTTCCAATGTAATCCTCCAGATTAACATGTAAACAATCTCTTTTACTTTTCAAAATACACCAAAAGATAAAACAGAACACACGGGAAGCATAAATAATGTCCATAGACCCATTCTAATTGGTGATAGTTGGAAAAGGTTCAAAGCTGAGAAAAATACTGTGTATGCATGTGCTGCGTTCTTGTATTCAAGTATTTTCTGCCTTCCAATGAGTATGGGCATCTCCAACTCTCTGCCACTGGGCTTGGCCATGTGACTTGCTGTGGCCATTGGACATGAGCAGACAGGGTAGTCATTGTGTCTGAGGAGTGATGAATTGTGCTCTAACTTGCCGTTGCTCTCCCTCAGTCAGGAGCAAAGCAGTCTGACAGGAGCTGATCCTCGGGCATGGGTACTAGAGCGAACAGATACATAGAGTGGACTTGCAGGATCTCCCACATTCCTCAGCTACCAATATGTAACCTTAGCATCCTGCCCACCTTCAGCAGGAATAATTGTGAGCAGCACAATCTCAGGCAGCTTTTACTGAACTATGAATAGTCATGGCTTCTAACATCATAATTCCTTTGGAATTTTACCCATTTTTAAAATACATTTATTTTCTAAAGGAAATGTGTCTTTGGCCTGAAATTAACTAAATATTAAAATTTGATAAAAGAGTATATTATACATTAATGAACTGAAAAATATTACACAGCACTACTTCATTTAAAAGCCAATCTGAAGATGGGTACAAGGGTACATGCCTATAGTCCCAGTGCTTGGGAAATGGAGGTTTGAGGCCAGGACTGTCTACACAGGAAAACCTTGTCTCTGACAAACAAACCTTATTCTAAGGGCTGAGAACATAGCTGAGCAGTAGTGTACTTGTCTAGCAAGGCCCTGGGTTCAGTTCACTAGAATAGCCAAACAAACAAGAACAAAATCCTCTGGAGATTGGATTAAGATGGAGCTATTTATCTTTCCCATTCAAATCAAAATTTTCAAAACTATAAAGTAATTCAATAGAGAATTCATAAATAATGTTAAAAAATAAGAGTTACATGTAGTCAAGAATTTATGAACAATTTCCGGAAAAATGCACGAGTGTAATCTAAGACCTAAGCCTGAGTAGAAGAGTCCTGCTTCTGAGTCCCTCCATGGGATGCTTTTCTCCTCCCTCTCCTTTCCTTACACACCGGTTTCTGCTTCCTGAGCTCCTCTCCTTTCGGAGTTACTTTTTGGATGCTGCGATAAGACACCATGACCAAGGCAACTTGTAAAAGGAAGCATTTGATTGGGAATCACAGTTCCAGATGGCTAGAGTCCATGACCATCATAACGGGGAGCATGCTAGCAGGCAGGTGAGCATGGTGTTGGGCCAGTAACTGACAGCTCATACCATAAAACACAATTATAAGGCAGAGAGTTAACTGAGAATGGCATGAGCTTTTGAAACCTCAGAGCACACTCCTAGTGGCACACCTCCTCCAAGAAGGCCACACCTCCCAATCCTTCCCAAACAGTTCCACCAACTAGGGACCAAGCATCAAATATATGGCTTATAAGGACCCTTCTCATTCAAACCAGCACAGCTTCTAAGCAAACTATACTCGAATCTTGGTTTCAGGACTTTAATACTATAGGAATCCAAACAAATGCAAGCCCCGGTGCTTTCCCAAGACTCACTTCCAACTCCTCTCTCTCATCACCCCCCTACATGTTCTGCCTGTCATACTCACAATTAATTTCAGCATCCAGCCCAAGACCCTGTCTCTGACTTTCTATCATATTTAACATACTGACATAATTTCACGTTCAGTCATTGCAGGTCACCAAACTCAAAATCCTCCCCAGATATTCCCTGATGTTGCTGCCTTGCCCCAGGTCTCATAACCTCTCACATGGACAGTCTGAAAGGTTTCTGATTAGTAACTCAGCTCCCCATCTCCATCTCTCCTTGTCTCTGTGACACTCTGTGTATCGCTAGGTCTCTGTCTAGTATCTGTCTGCCTCTGTCTCTCCCCCTCTCCCTCCCTCTCTCCCATGCCTTCTCTCTTCCATACTGTCTTCTATAAGTTCTCATCTGATCTTCCTGAAGCAAGCTCTGGTCACAACTTCAGAAGGCTCCTACCTCATCTAACATCCATGTTACAAAACAAGGCCCTTCTTGGACCCAACTTCTCTCTGTCCACATCTCCATTCAAGCCTCACCTCAAGAGCATTCTCAACAGACCCACTCATCACCATTCACTCTAAATGGACTATTGTCTATTGTCTAATCTCTCTCTCTCTTCTCTCTCTCTCTCTCTCTCTCTCTCTCTCTCTCTCTCTCTCTCTCTGGTCAATCTGTTCCTTAAACTTGAGAAGTGCTTGACCCATCTTTAGCCACACTCAAAACCTACCCTGGATCAACTTAAATATCACTCATTTCAAGAAGCCTTACAGTCTAGAGTGGAATGATGCCTCTTCTCAACTCCTACACAGTATATATCCACTGTTCTTGACGCTCGCCATTTTCGGCAATTTACCCTGCATTGCATAAATCCTGAGTTTAACATAGTTGTACATATGTGTCACCCACATAGTTGTCAACCCTAATTTACATACAGAGCAATCCCAGTACCCAGACTGTTTCTTTGAGCCTCGTGTAGTAAAGTTCCTTCCCACGGGTAAGCACTACTGTGACTCACCATCAGTTAGATGCACCTTGGTTTGCACAGTGTGTGTCCACCTACACCCGCCTTTCATACTACATTGCATATTGAAGAGTCATTCAGGTCATACAGTATTGTTTACGTGTTATTTAAGTGTGATTTCACTTGATTTGATTATCTCTGACTCCATCCAGTTTCCTGCAAATGACACATGGTTCTCCACTATGTCTGAATAAGCCCCACTGTGTATATAAATATTATGGTTTCTTTACCCTTCTGCCCCATTGATATGATTGCATAACTTGATCATTGTGTTAGTACCAGAGAAAACAAGAATACAGGTCTGCAACTGCATACTCACTATATTCTTGTGGTCTGCATCAAAAAGGTCTCATCACTGATCTCTGCCCAGCTCAAAGGAATATAACCACTATTTGCATGTTTAGTCTAGAAAATTCCATTACACATTTCCCCAAAGTGTCTCTATGCACAGGCACCCCACAAATAATGTGACGAATGTTCTGGATTCTTGTCAACCACACATCTGTGTGCGATTGCAGGTTAAAACCGTCTCCTGGCAGCGCCTTATGTCTTATTTAATTATTAGCACAAACAGTAATGTTCTAGAAGTTATTTAAGCACATAAGACCACAGTGTGGATTCCCTACTGTCCTATAAAGCAGGCAGTGACAGTCCCATCCTTGCTACTGGTTTACTGATGAGTAAACAAGGCTCAGAGATGCTGAGCAGTTTGCCCAGTGTTGTGACCTTTTGCGAGGTGAAGATGGTGATTCTGGAAAGCCTCCTGCCCTGCAGCCATGGCACTGAGGTTTTACCACTTACACTAAACAAACGGTTCTCTAAGTTTAGGGCTTATTTTTAGTTTACTGTTATTAGATGAATAAAGACTATTAAAATATAAAATTGGCATTGCTCTATACATAAAAAGCTTATAATGATTGGCTCAATATAATGATTCAGAGACACCATCATTTTTCATCTGAATCACTGAGACTAGAACTTCAGATCCACAGACTAAGAAGCACCCACATGTGAAGCTACATTGACTGACTATACATACCGACAGACTGGAAGTGTTGAATGACTCTATACATACCGACAGACTGGAAGTGTTGAATGACTCTATACATACCGACAGACTGGAAGCGGCACTACTCCCTTCGGAGGTTGTTTTTAAACTCATTTAGCTTTTAACTATCACTAAGTAATCTTAAGCACATCAAAAATATTGAGGGAATGTGCTCAGAGTGTATTTTATGGGAAAAGCCTTATGCAACCCTGTAGAATACAAACTAAAATAATAAAATTGAAAAACAAGAATAGAAAGATCAAATTTGAGATCTTAAGTCAACCAGATAACTATGTCCTGTATGCAATAAGCCAACAATCTGCTGATAAGCAGTAGGAAAGGAAAGACAGGCAGAAAGGGTGAGGAGGAGAGGAAGGGAAGGAAAGAGATATTACAGCATGAGTGTGCATGCGCACGAGCCACCAGTCGGCAGCTCTGGGCTGTTTCTTAGAGATTATGTGATATTTCATCATCTTCTCAGGACATCACTACATAGACTGTTGGGAGTCACCTGAAGCAGTCTCTGTGCCATCGAGCATGTGTTTCAGAAGATACATGGCCAATTGCAAGGGAATTTGATTCGTTTTTATGCTATCAGAAACCACAGATGACACACGTAAGCAGTGACTCCCCTGACTGCCAGACCTTGGTGCGACCTAGGAATATCACTTTCACTGAGGATTCGATCCCCACGTGTCCTGCTCACTCCTGCAGGGAGAGTGCCTTGGCCACCCCCTTTGAGATTCTATTGCTTCAAATGCATTTGTGTCATTCAATGGGTCTAAAAATGTTTAACAGCTTAACATCCGAAAAGATGCTTTATGTATTGTTAAAACATTTGCAATGTTTTAAAAGGTAATGTGAGGCAAATTCTGTAAATAAAAATGACAGACAACTGAAACTCAGAGGATGCACTTGGACCATTAGCTAATATTTATATCAAAGCTGAGTTTTTATTTGAATATTCATCTGTCATCGCCTGCTGAGGATGTCTAAGTATAAGCTTTAAGTCACAGGAGATAATTAGATAGGGCACCAAGTTCAATACAGTCTCTACTACACTGAAGACCAACTTGGTTTCTAGAACTACAAAAAAAAAAAAAAAAAAAGGAGGGAGCTGCAGACGCGGCTCAGTGGGTAGTGATGTCTGTGCAAACATGAGAATTATGTTCAAATTCCAAGTACCTCAAGGGACAAAAAGAAAGCTGAAAAGCTGAATATGGAAGCTCCTATTGTAACCTGAGAGGTCTGCTGGCAGGATGAGAGGTGAGACAGGAGACTCTCAGAGGCCAGTTGGCCTGGCATGCTCAGCAGACCACAATGAGATGCCCAGGCTCCGACAAGGAAAAGGCAAAGGCCAACACCACCGGCTGTCCTACACACCCAAACTGTGACATCCACACAACCGCACTCACATACACATAACTGATATAAATAGATACTCTGGGGGTTAAATAATTATTCTACAGTTTCCTCAAGAAAAAAAAATCTTATTATAAAATATTGCCAGTGTTTGACTGTGGCCATTCATCATCTGGACGTGTTTGCTTTCAAATCAATCAAAAATATTCACCTTTCAAGTTCAGACATGAGAGTTAAAAATATATATACCCTTCCCCCAGAAGCAGATGTACGTACCTCTCATGCATATAATCAACTCCAAGCAACAACTGGAGAAACCATTCTACTATCTGATTTTCAGGAAAGACTTCCCCAGCTTCCTTATATTCCTGAATTTTATAATCCAGATCTCGGCCCTGAAACAAAATAACATCATCTTTTATAACTTTTACATATAAAATGTTAATACCAAGTTTTCTCAACAGTCATTAAAGTTAAGGCCAGAAACTGATAACCATGAATGTCTCGATTTGCCTGGCAGTGTCTGATGTGACTCTGAGGATGATATCTCTTAATATACTTTAATTACCATAGAAAACGAATGCTGAGTGTCAAATTCTCTGAGAGAATCCTTACACCTCACCTGTTTACACTGAAACACTGAAGGACTAGAGACTGTTTGATATGTGTTCTCAGCAGACAAAAAAAAAAAAATTCTTTGTAGAATGTGAAGAACGGGAATCAACGGCGCACAGGGCAAGAGGTATCTGCCATGCCAATTGGAGCTAAGATGAAAAGAAAGCCACACGCAGACTGCATCAGGGTCCTCCTCAATGCAGAGCAAAGTATTTCCAGGCAACGAGGCAACCAGGAGAGAGAATTTGTAATCAAGACAACACGTGGTCAGCAGACTAGATGCTCATAATGTGGTTTTGAATTTCCTTTCAGTGCGATGTGCAAATATTTGCTTAGCCTTTTGTCTTTCCAGATTAAGAAATAACAAGTCAGAAGCATATCAAGCGTTCACACGCAGGCTTGATGAAACTTCCTTCCTTGTTGGGTTTTCTAGGCCAAGGGGATCAAAGATTCTTGGAATTAAAAAAATACAGTGAATTAGAATTCTTGACAAGAACAAGAAAGAGAGATTTGTCCTTTTCCATGTGTGCCTGTCCAGTGCTTACTTTCTAACCCTGGTGTGTCCTGGGGTTCTGCCATGGCATGAGAACTGTGCTGTCAACAGCATTTCTGTAAGCTGTACACAGTGATTTTGGTAGCCTGTCATTGTGACATCCTAAGGATGTCAGAAGCCCATTCAGACAAAAGATAACCTGTATCTACGACATTATCTCTGTTATCGGCTTTATATTCCCATCGGGGGACTATCTATATCTATACTATTGAGGAATAACTTAGTAAAACAAGCCCTGAAACAGGAGGCCTGAAAGTGAAGTCTTGGAAGGGGCTATACAAGTCTCCCTTTGCTCTCTGGATAGAATCATAAGGAAAAAATACCATCAGTTCTTACTAAAGAGTGAAACAAGAGACTGTTGAGTCAGCATGAAGACACCAAAAAAATGAAATCCAAGCTCTCAGTCTTAAGTTACTCCTCATATCTTTTGATTCTTATTTTTAAATTTCTCTCTGAAGGGGAAAGTCCTGTTGTTTCGTAGTGACCATGGAGCCACCATGTTCTTTAATAAGCACTGCGGGGATGATGTCCTGAGGATGTGACTGAGATGGGCAAGTCATCCACACATGATGACAAACATTGTGCTTTAGTCTCACAAAGAAAGAAAGAAAAACTTCTGGGGCAGCCTGATTTAACTCAGTGGTGTGGGGAGCAGTTCTTTCTTTTTCACAACTTATCATCTAAGCAAAACCCAATGTGTTTCATAAAATGTCACATGTTCTTATTACATCCAGTAAGTTTTGTTTTCTCAACTTTGTCTTTGAGAAGTATTTAATGATGATTTTTCTCACTAAAACAAACCAATAAAAAGGCTTGAACTTGAGCTGATATTAATGTCCTCCCTTGGTCCGTTCACTGACATCACCTCTCAAAAGTTACATGAAAAGCCTTGATGTAAACTTCTAAGGTTTCGAAAATCTACAGCCCGTACTATCACTTGGTAGATTAATGGTGTCCTTCACACCACATCCCAATTAGCCAACATTAGACAGACTTTGAAACACTGAGGCCTTGAAGAACTGAAAAACGCTCATCTGCAGTGTTCTAAGCACCACCTTTGATTGCCAGGGACAAGTTTAAATCCCCAAAGGATTTGATTTTTTTAAAAAATTAATCCATTTTCAAGGCTGTCAACCAAAGGCTTACAACTACTTTGAAAGACCAAAGAGAATCTTCTCGGAAGTCCACAATAGTAAAGTGGAAGCATTCAAAGAACGGACAGACAGAAGGACCCCTTCAAGGCCATAAGGAGCATGGAATATCAGCCCACCCTACTTCTCCACTTTAAAATGAAAAGACTGTCCCTTATTAACTCACTGAGTTGATATTTCATAATATCAACTTCAAACCTTCATAATGCTCCTTCAAACCTGCCTCATTCTTCAATAAAGAAACTGGTCCTTGCCCTTTCTAGTTAGAGGGAACACAGATGGGGACGGATTTGGCTTTCTTTAAGGGGCTGGCCATCAGGAGTTTGACTATCTCCAGTGAGGATATGGGGATGGGTCCCAGCAGTGGGGAGGGGGTAGACCTGGAAGGACTGGGAAGTGAGGGTGCGCAAAACTCATAATGTGACATTCTCAAACAATCAAAAAATATGAAATTTAAAAAAAATATATATTTGCCTGATACACTTCCAGGTCGAGCAAGTAACAGAATCACTGAAGTGGCTTTCTTAAAATGCACAATCTGATTCTGCATGTCAGGATAAGACCAAATAATATGTGTTTTACTTTCATTTTTGTGCATGTGTATGTATTCATATGCATGTGCATGTGTATAGTCATATGTATATAGACACATGTTGGGGATATGTGCACACAGAGGTGGGTCCATGTGACTGACATCAGGAGCCTTCCTTTACTGCTTGCCATTTGGTTCACTGAGGGCAACTTAACTCAAAGCTCACGCTAGTCTGCCCACCAGCTTGGTCCAGGGATCTGATTACCGAGCACTGGAATTCCAGGGAGGCCTCAGCAGACACCTAGCATTTACTTAGGTGCCGAGGATGCAAGTCCTCACACTGATATGCCCAGGGTTTTAACTACCAATTCATCACCTCAGTCTGAAAATATGTTTTTATCCTGCATCCCAGGTACCTCTGGAGCTGCTCCATGACAACAGTTTGAGAAGCAGTAGTAGGCAGTACCATAAATGGGCCACAGGCTTAAAACATACCCCATCATGGAAACATGCTCCCCGAAGGATAGATCTTCCAAAGGCATAAGATCCTTGGGAAGAACAGGGTTGAACAGGAATTCTTTAATAACGATTTTTTAAAGTCTATGACAGATGAAGGGGACAAGGAGAGAGATCCTCTGCCACTGCACTGCGTTGCTCTGCAAGCTCACTGCAATAGAGTGCACGAAACATGGGGAAATGGTAAGACGCTCTGTGCTTTTAAACGCAAAATAATAATCTAATTTTAAGTAGCTACTGAAAACTGCCCTCCTCTCTTATGACGGATTATGATTGATAACACCAATGACAGCCCTGGGGCTTAATCAGGAATCTTTTTTTGTCTATAATGTCTGAGAAAGTTAGTGTGTTCTTCCTACTGAGAAAATTAAGCAGCAGAACTTGCTTTTTTTTTTCATCTCAATATAAATAATTTTCATAATCTATAAAGTACTGGATTAGTTTTTAAATAAACTATTTGATAAATGTTAATTATTTTGATATTTTAACTCTTATATTTATATAAAGTCATAGGCCAACTAACACCATGCCTCAAATGTTAAGTTTTGCTAAGTTTATGAACTACTGCACATGAATTAATTTATTTTAACTGAAATTCATTTCAATTCTCAATCATTATAGTTTTAAGTGAAAATTGGTGGTTGTAATTCATTCTTGAGACACAATCTTCTTTCTTTTTTTTCCTGTGTACAGATTGCTCAAATCAATTAAGGAAAGCTTGTGACATTTTTATACCACCAGCAGAGGTACTTTTCAATTTTCATATTAAAGGGTCAAAGTATGTTAGACTTTAAACAAGGTAAAGAAGGAAAAGCAAAAAGCAAGCAATGTTCATGGTGTGTCTGGGGACAGTCTCACTCTGTAGCCCAGGCTGACTTCAAACCTGAGATTCCCTGCCCCAAGGGATGGGATTACAAATTTGTATCACCATGTCTGTTAATATTTTAATTTTGATACTATAAATACCATGAATGTATCGGTCAGATGTATAAAAATATGAGACATATTACTTATCTTCTCAAACTGAATTTATTAGACTCTAGACTCATATAAAAGGCACAGGGTGAATTAAGAGAGGACCATTTATTTCAGAATGGAGAGGTGCAGGCACGTACTGTCCAGACGAGACTGAGCTCTCTGAAGACAGCTGCCTCCATCAGAGCATCTTTTAGGAATACAGACCGATGAGTGGATGTCTGATGTGAGCCCACACCATGAAGGACAGCTACCAACCGACAGCAAAATGATAAACATGCAGGTGACTACGAGTCTAGTCTTCTGTTGAAAGTACATAAAGAATAATTGTTACATTACAATACGTATTAGTGTACAAATTGAGTTATGTGTTTCCCTGTGTATAAAATATATATATAGACTATTTAGAGATATGGTCCATAAGTGAGTGTAAGCTAGGAAAATGAGAAGCTTCTCAAATGCTCCAGTCCTGGTCCTCCACAAATCAGTAATACCCAGTCATACGATTTTCAGAAAGTTGTTCCACCCAGGATTCTGTATCTTCAGTTGTAAAATGGGATGAATGAGAACTTCTGGCTGGAAAGATAGCTCTGCAGTCACAGGGGCTGAAATTCATCCAGTCCACATGACAAGCTGGGTATTCCATTCAGGCCTATAACCATAGATCTAAGGGGAACAGTGAGAAGGGTTTCTGGGATTGCTAGTTTCTAATGGAACCAAGAAAATGCATGTTCCAGGAATGAAAACAGACCTTGCCTCAGAGTAATCAGAGTGATAGACTACAACACCCAAAACTTTCTTCTGACCTGTGCATGTGAACACACACACACACACACACACATACACAAGTATGTATATAAACACATTAATAAATAGAGACACATAAATGCATCTTTTAAAGATCCACTTCTAATTAGAAATGACAAAAATTTGGTGGTGGCCGGGAGAGTGTTAGAAATATGACACTGATGACATTCAAGCACAAGGACACTATAGAGGATGGGGTTACAAACGGGGCTCCGAGGCATGGGGACAGGGATGAGGGAAAAGAATCAATAAAAATAAATTTTATCCAAAAACAACAAAGTGAATCCTAATACTGTGTGTGCTAAGTTAACTTTTTTATTTAAAAAAAAAAATAATAAAGGATCACTTCTAGGCCAGGAACAGTGGTACAAGACTGTATCATGACTATAATCCCAGAACTTGGGAGCTGAGACAGGAAGACTACAAGTTCTAGACCGGCCTGGACTACATAGTAGACCTTATCTCAAAAGGAATTTCACTCCCTCTCATAAAAGAAAGGAGACAATGTTAAAAGACACAGAAGCATCCAATAGCCAAAGTTAGAACAATCTGAACCACAGAATTGATAACACTAGCATTGAGCTATAACCCATAGAATAAAATAAATATCTATGAGTCTGTACTGACACAAAGAAACAATTGAATAAATCTATGAATGGTGAGAGGGAACAGCTCTTCCTGACAGAAGAATCCCAGCTAACAAAGGAAGTACACGGCTGCAAGCAGGCAACAGCAAAGAAAAGTTGCTGGATGACTTCCCTGAAAGACGCTAAACTCAAGAGGGTGAGTGCTTGAGAAGACACTGAGTATGGCATAACCTCAACATACCTTCCCCAGGATGCTCCTTAGTTATGAAGGGGAAATAGTAACATCACAACAGAAAAACCCAGAAAACAGAATCTTCACTAAGTGGTCCACACTAGTATCACCAGAATGAGACAGGCCAGCATCCTGAAGCCCTCGATGCCATGCACCAGTAACACAACATCTCTTCTGTGGCGGGATGTTAAGACTAGGGGACCTCAGCTGGCTCGTAAGAAACAGCAGACCAGAACATTCCGAGGTCTCTCAACAGCAAAAGAGCTTGTTAACAATCATCAATAATGTCATGGAGAGAGAGAGAGAGAGAGAGAGAGAGAGAGAGAGAGAGAGAGAGCGAGAGAGAGAGAGAGCCTGTGTGCATGTGTAAGGTCTTGGGCTCAGTCCCCAGCAATAGGAAAACAAAGCAGTTACCATATCATCCCTATTACCCCAAACTATATCTGAGATCTACATCTGACACAGAGGTGAGGCTCAGGAACGGCTCTTGGCAAGCTCAGAAAGAGCCAATAAATAATACAGAATATCAGTTTATCTATAAGCCAGGAGAACTGGAGTTGCCAAGGTGACAGGAAGCTCTGTGGGTTAGGGACCATATTTTTCTTTCCACAGAGATGTGAAGAGTGGGATGGAAGCAGCTACTCAGGGGACAAGGAGGAGGAGCTGGGTGACCTTTATGACACAGGAGGCCTGGTTATCAGCTACACCCACAGGCTGGCCCAGACTCCCCTGCTCTCAGGTCTCATGAGTCCTCAGACACTAGCCATTTTTTTTTACTTTATGATCTATTTTGACAATAAACATTCCCCCAATCCCCAGTCCTAATCCTGGCTGCTCATTAAAAAACACCAAGAGAAGCTGGGCAGTGGTGGTGCACGCCTTTGATCCCAGCACTTGGTAGGCAGAGGCAGGCAGATTTCTGAGTTCGAGGCCAGCCTGGTGTACAGAGGACAGCCAGGGCTACACAGAGAAACCCTGTCTCAAAAAAACAAATAAAATAAAATAAAATAAAATAAAATAAAATAAAATACGATACAATAAAATAAACTAAAATACACCAAGAGAATTTTCAAAATCCTGTTGCCAAGCTGTAATACCCTGGCCAAATAAGTGAGATTTCCAGCGGTGGATCTCAGGCTAAGGCAGTTTTGAGCTGGAATGACCATTCTATCATTACACTAATGTAGACATTGTAGCTGTTGCCATCACTAAACAGGACAGAGCAGTCCAACTCTCAGAGCTCTTTCTGAGCATACATGCTCTCCACCACTGCCCCTCTCTCCTAGAGATTTACTGTCCCAAACGTTACTGCATCTATTAACAGAATGCCCAGGTTTCCGGGATGCTTGTCCTCACTGGCATGGAAGACCTGAAGTCCAGCACTGCACAGGTCTCTGGTGCAGTACACTGGCAGAGGCACAGGTACAGTAGCACAAGTTCATGTGACATCTGTGTCAGGTGGACGAATCAACATTTTTCTCTTTTATCACCAGTGTCTGACAGAATGAGATAGGAGCTCAGAGAAAGTGGCAGAGAATCAGTTAATGATAGAGAAATGGTAGAGAAACACCTTTGAAAGCAGGAAGGGGACTGGTGGGAAGGGGGAAAGAGTCCATTCTAAGTGTTTCTGGGAATGTGACGATGAACCTGCTGTGTTGTATGACTAATACAAGTTAATAGAAATGTTTCAAAAAGAAACGTCTTAGATGCTAGCTCCATGGTTCAACCTAAGGTGTGATTAAAAAAATGAATGAGGAAATTGCTCGCATGTTGGAGATTGAGACAATGCATATGATGTTATGTTAGTTTTCATGAAAAATAAAAAGGCTTTGGCAGCTAGGGACATGGGGGAAGAAACGACTTCCTCCCAGGAACTTCCCAACACTTCATTGCATTCCCACTACACATGGAAGAGGACAGCCTTCCTAATAAAAAGAAGCCTTTGATTGGGAGAGAAGAAGGAACAATGAAGGGCCTGGGAATCTGGGTAGAACTTGAAGATGTGGGGTGAAGAAGAAAAAGCATTAGAATACGTAAAGGCCTAAGTAAAGATGAGACATGAACTGTGGAGGAAGGACAGAGAGGACACGTAGTTCCATTTCCTCCTTGAGTGAAGAACAGGAGACATCCACTATCAAAACATTCTGCTTCAGCACCTTTAGAATTATCAGACAGCACCTTGTCCTGCAGCTCAGGCTGGCCTTGAACTTGTGATCTTCCTGTCTTTGCTTTCTTCATTCTGGGATTATAGTACTACAATACCAACTGGTAGATGCTTTGTTTATGTATTTATTATGTGCATATACAGTGTGTATATAGAGTGTGTATAGTGTGCATCACGCATATGTGGGTGCACGTGTATGTACATGTGTGTGTGTGTGTGTGTGTGTGTGTGTGTGTGTGTGTGTGTGTGTGTGTACATGTGTGTATTAGTCAGGGTTCTCTAGAGTCACAGAACATAGAGATTGTCTTTCTATATTGAGGGAATTTATCTTGATGACTTACAGTCTGTAGTCCAACTCCCCAACAATAGTCAGCTGTGAATTGGAAGTCCAAGAATCTAGTGGTTG
The DNA here is from genome assembly GCA_030674055.1 of Rhabdomys pumilio. Classification (NCBI taxonomy): domain Eukaryota; kingdom Metazoa; phylum Chordata; class Mammalia; order Rodentia; family Muridae; genus Rhabdomys; species Rhabdomys pumilio. The sequence goes on along the minus strand of JANHMN010000020.1, from coordinate 4,635,948 downwards.
CTCAATCCCACAAGGCTAGTTGTTTCAGTTGGTCTTCTGTAGAAGTAGGTTCCAACAGATGTGCTGGCAAGTAAGTGCAAGCGGCAAAGAAGAGTGAATCTTCCTTCTTCCAATGTCCAGCATTGGATCTCCAATGTCCAGTAGATCTCCAGCGGAAGGTGTGGCCCAGATTAAAGGTGTGTACCACCATGCCTGGATCTGAGACTTGCTTTGTCCCAGGCTGACCTTGAACTCAGAGATGATCTTGCCTTAGTCTCTTGGGATTAAAGGCATGTAGTACCTTGCCTGGACCTAAGCTTTTCATAGCCACTATGCCTCAAGATCTCCATGCTGAGATCCAGGTCAGAAACTTGTGTCTTCTAGCCTCAAGATCTGGATCAGAGGTGAGCCCTCCTATTCTGGATTGTAGTTCATTCCAGATGTAGTCAAGCTGTCAACCAGGAATAGGCATTATAGTGTGTATGTATCAGGTATTTGTCCTCTATCACCCCACCTCATGTTTTGAGACAGAGGCTGTCACTGGGCCCAGAGTTCATTGATTAACTAGACCAGCCAGCTCTGGGTCTCTCCCTGAATCCACCTGTCCCCGTCTCCCCATGCACCATATCTAGATTTTGACATGGGTTCTGGGGATGCAAACTGTGGTCCCCATTCTTGTGTAGCAGGCTCTTTACTGACTGAGCCATCTCCTCAGACCCTAGTTGTTCACTTTTCACACATAATCTGAGACACCCAGTGGGTTGACCAGCAGATAGAGATATACCAGGGACACATGCATATATTACAGACATAAAAAGTCCCAAAGAAAAATTCACAAAAGGGAACATGGCAATAAAAGAGGATCTACCACAGTAGTGACAACATTCTCAGGAGATCAAGGCTTGGCTACATGTATTTCCTATATCCGTAATTTTAGCTCAGTTAAGAAAAGGATAGCATCAGGCCTGAGTGAGTTAAGAGTGAATTTGCGTCTGAAGACGAGAAACATCTCTGTTAACAAGGAGGGAGCAACATGCACACATCATTTCTCAGGAGCCTGGGAAGAGGCAGCCTGACAGCTCAGGACCCATAGACCCCTGGAAGCCAGCAGCTGTTCAGTGCAGCTGGCAGCCATCACCATGGCAACAACCCCTCCCAAGAGAGCCGCTTGGTCTACGGAAAAAAAAAAAAAAAAACATCATTTAAAAATTAACACAGATGATCCCGTACTGGATCCTGCCTGACAAAAGCCATTTTTATATTAATGCCCTTTCTGAGGACATAATTGGAACACATGAGCAAGTTTGACTAGAGGTTGTGAATTAGATGGGTGGCTCTCAAACTTCAACGTGTTTCAGACTCACCTGGCGAGCTTGTCAAAACACAGATGGCCGAACCCCACCCCCACAACGTCTGATTCAGCGTGGCTGGGCTTTAGGCCAGGACTCTGCATTTCTACCAAGTTACCAAGAGGAGCTGCTGCTGCAGAAGTCAGATTACGCTTGGGAATCGGTGGCCTACATACTCACGCTGTTCTGGGGCTGATTTCCTGACTGTCTATCACTTCACTGTGGATAGGAAAGAGAGGGTCCTGGATCTTAGCAGATACAGTAGTTGTTTGAGACCAGGGAGCATCTGACCTGGAACTTTGTGTTAGCATTCTGTTGCAGTGACAAAATGCCTGAGAAAATCGACTTAAAAGCAGGAAAGATTCGTTTTCACTCACGGTTTCAGAGGTTCCAGTCAGTAGTCAGCTGCCTCCATTGCTTTGGGGGCTGTGGTGAGGCAGATCATTCTGGTGCGAAGCATATGGCTGAGAGAAGTTCCTCATACCCTGGGGAGGGTAGGAAGCTGGGGAGGACTGGGTGAGGAGGAGGCCAGTACTCCGATGCCACCCTCAAAGAAATGACACCAGAGTCCTAAGGCCCCACTTGCTAGAGTTTCCACCACTTTCCAATAAACAAGTTGGTACTTAGGCCTCTGTAGCATGTGGGCCTTTGAGAGACATTCATGTATTTCAAGATGCAAACTATGTCAGGTTTGTTCTTGAGATGTTCAGGAAAAGGCTAGATAGAGTATAGAAATGGGAAAAGGAAATAGCAAAGGAAACCTTGGATGTGGCTAACAATAAACCTGGGAAGTCTATGAGAAGAAGATGGAGGAGATCACTGTCTGAGTCTTACAAGCTGTCTGGAAGCTCAACATTACAGTAAAATGTAAGAAAAACATCAAAATTAACCTTTGAAGAGAAAGCTAGAGCAGTTCCTTAATTTCACCAACTGAACCTCAGAGAAAAACACCATGGGGAGTAGAGGGGACAGCAGCAGAAGGCAGAGGTGTAGGCCAGCTCACTTTCCCAGCGTCCCCTACTGAGCAATGCCGACCTCCAGTTAAAATGTTTTAAGCTAAGGAAAGCATCTTTAAGAATGTGGAGACTCAAAGTGTGGGACAGAAACTGAAGGAGAGGCTGTCTGACGTATCCACCTGGGTATCCATCCCATGTGCAGTCACCAAAAAGGTGGACGCTGATGTGGATGCCAGGAAGTGCATGCTGACAGGAGCCTGATATAGCTGTCTCCTTAGAGGTCTGCCAAAGCCTGACATGTACAGAGGCGGATGCTCACAGCTAACCATTGAACTGATCATGGGGTTCCCAATGGAGGAGTTAGAGAGAAGACTGAAAGAGCTGAAGGGGTCTGTGGCCCCCTGAGGAGAACAACAATACCAAACAACCAGAGTTCCCAGGATCTAAACCACCAACCTGGGAGCACATAGGAAGGGACCCATGACTCCAGCTGTATATGTAGGGGAGGATGGCCTTGTCAGGCATAGATGGGAGAGGAGATCCTTGGCACCATGAAGGCTGGACACCCCAGTGTGGGGAATTCTAGGGTGGAGAGGCATGAGTGGGGGTGGGGTGGGGGCACATTCTCATAGAAGCAGGAGGAGGGGGGATGGAATAGGGAGTTCCTGGGTGGGGGGAAGTGGGGAAAAGGGATCACATCTGAAATGTAAATAAAATATTCAATAATAAAAAAAGAATGTGCCCCAGGTGTGGGAGCCCACACCTACAATCTCAGCTCTCGGGAGATAGAGGCAGGGACATCAGGAGTTCTGGGCCAGCTATGGCTACATAGTGAATTTAGGAGCAGTATGAATTGCATAGACAATATATCAACATTTTATAAATAAATGAGTGAGCCAAAATCATCAGTGAGGAAAATGAATCATCATATGGATTAACCGTCAATTATTTTTTAGAAGTGTAAGGCTTTTCAACTAAACGAGCTAAAGAAGAAGAATTAAGTGATAACAGACAGATCAGAGCATAGCTACATATCCAAATATCTGTGACTTCGCATACACTGGAGACACGTTTCCCAAAGTGGCTGTTCAATGTGCCCACCCTACACTCATCCTCTTACAACCCATTAGGCAAAAAGTTACTAAGTAACTGATTTTCATCACTACCAACTCTCTCCCTCCCCCACCTCTCTCATACGTGTGTGTGTGTGTGTGTGTGTGTGTGTGTGTGTGTGTCTGTCTGTCTGTCTGTCTGTCTGTCTATATCTCTGCCTCTCTGTCTCTCCCTCCCTCTCCAAGCAGAAAAGGAGTAAGCCAAGAGAGTGATTTAAAGAAGAAAGGTCAAGTTTAGAATATTCCAAGTTCATTCAGATGAATTTGACTAGTGGTTTCTTAGTGGGCAAGCAAATGTGTAACACTGCAATGGTGTTTTTTCTTTTCTTCTTCTTCTTCTTCTTTTTTTTTTTTTTAAAGATTTATTTATTATGTATACAGAGTTCTGCCTGCATGTATGCCTACGGGCCAGAAGAAGGCAATCAGATCCCAGTACAGATGGTTGTGAACCACCATGTGGTTGCTGGGAATTGAACTCAGGACCTTTGGAAGAGCAGCCAGTGCTCTTAACCTCAGCCATCTCTCCAGCCGCTGCAGTGGTGTGTTGGGAACAACATCTACTCTCCCTCCTGTCTCCCAATCATATGGCACCCTCAGCTTCCATCTGGATGTCCCAAGTCTCTTAGCCAAACAAGTGTGCCTTCTGTTCCAAAAAGACTTCTTTCTTTCCAACATAATTTCTCTGGGGTTTTGCTCTCTCGGCTTCTAATCCCCTTAAAAGCATTTGGGTAGCCTAGCTCCCAGATCACCTAGGTGTAACCTGAAGCATGTCAGCTTCTATTATGCTCTGCCCAATACAGATATGACACTCACCCACCTTATACCTAACCTCTGAGCTGTAAACACATAGATCCAGACCAGTTCCTGTTGTCCATCTTCTCCTCTCTCAGCTTTCTATGCTTCGTGCTCCTTTCAGACTCAGTAAAGCACAAAGCTATTACTTCGAGTGAACAGAGAATAGCCAAGAAAACTGCATGTACTTGAAGCCATAAATCACAAGTCAAAACATAGGAGAGACTTTGCCTCCACTGTACTTAGATAAGAGTCTAGATAGATGTCTAAGCATTCATATGTTATCATAGTAGATTTGGGCATAGATGCCCCCCCCATATATGTAAAAGCATTCCCTTACAGACATTCCTTCTTAAAATATATCCACTGTGACTGATTTGCCGAAGGGAGAGAAATAAACATTAGGAATGAGTTTTGTCAGTTACTTAGAAATTACTCTTAGCTATCAGACATGAGACCCCAGGCCTTTAGAATTCAACTTGCTCTTTGATAACGAGACTTTTAAGATGTCTTTTTATGTAAAATTTTTATCATGCAACAGATTTTTACAAATATTTCTGAGACAGAAGAGTCTCACCTCACAGTATTCCGTGATAATGCAAAAAGTATTCTGCTCCACGAAGCTCGCGTGGAATCTGACAATGGCCGGATGGTTTAGCTTGGAGAGGAGCTGGGCTTCCACACTGGCCTGCACAGTTTCATTTGGATTTAATTCTCCAACAGAGATTTCCTTCAGTACCTTTCTGCAGCCAAAAGGAAGAAAAGAAAAAAAAAAAAAAAAGAAAGGCATCAAGAGTTGAGAAGCATGTTTCACAATTGTGGGTGGGTGGGTGGGTGAGTGAGTGAGTGAGTGAGTGAGAGAGTGAGTACAGAACCCCCTCACCACGCCCAGGTAATCAGCTGCTCAAGGGTCTAGTTCTGCCTGCTATGGTTCTAAGGCCCTGGACCCCTTCCTGTCCCACCCAGTGCAGTGTTCTATAGCCTGTGGGTAATACTACACTGTGCCCTCTATGAATTATAAGGGCAGACATGGAGCCTGGAGCACTACTGTGGAGTGCTCCCCTCCATCCCATAAGACATTCAGTTTCTTTCACAATATCTGTTTCCATCTCCGTGTGATCCATTTTGTCTGCACCTGCCCATCTACACTCATCACAACTTTTCTATTTCTGCCTGACTTACATGTCCTCCTTCCTCCACTCCCTTTCTGCATCTCACTCTGTGGTCTACAGAGTCTCTCTGTCTCTCTGTCTATGTCTCTATCTCTGTCTCTGTCTCCGTGTGTGGGGGCTATGTGTGTGTCTGGGTCTCTCTCTCTCTCTTCCTTCTTCTCTCTCTCTCTCCTTCTCTCTCTCTCTCTCTCTCTCGTTCACTCTCACTCCCTCTGCTCTAAAATGCTCACAAACTTATCAATTGAATGTCGGTCCATATACATAATATCTTTCTCTTCTCTTCTCTCCTCACTGTCCTTGGCACACCATGCTCTGTTGCTGGCAGGATTTAGGAAGACAAAAGTTTTAACTGAAAACATTGAATTGATAGAAATAACTTAGAATCTCTATCGTGGATAAACGGAGGAGCTCATTAACTCTCCAAATCATTAATTTAAAAAAAAGTGTGATAGCATCACGAAGAGTGGACCAAAACACTACCTCTCCCCATCCAAGAAAAAAAAAAGTAGTCTGATGAGCAAACCAATTATAGCACCACACTGTAAACTAGATCGCCTGGGGACAGCACTTTAGCACGCCAATTACACTGTGCAGACAGATGCCTCTGATTGCCAGGGAGCCTGGCTGCTCATTAAGGCAAGTTCTGTAGGACTCCTGCTAGAAAACACTTTGCAAAAACTATTAAGAGTCACTACCTTGGCATATTAGTAGAAACTCTTAATTAAAGCCTGTACACCAATTCTTAGTCTGCTGGCAGACTCCAGTCATGTCTAACAGGTGTTCACTCTGTCCTTGCCATATGGAGTGCCCAAGGCTGGCAGACTCTCTGGTGTGCCCATGCACTTCTGGCCTTCTGTTTGGAGACATGCTTACCCAAATCACTGGGTGTAATCCCAGAACTGTTTATGCCATTGTGCCCACCATATGAATTTATATATGATATAAACTGATGGAAGACGAGTATCAGTTTACCCTTGATAGAAAAAAATAAACCAAAGGCTTACCAAAAAAGTTGACTATGACAAGCAGCAAGAATACTTTTCCTGTCTTAATGTAGTAAGCTTGTACAATCCTACTCTGAACTCAAGATTTCTAAGTATCTTAGTAGAAGATAAACCTGGAAAAGTGTGTGTGTGTGTGTGTGTGTGTGTGTGTGTGTGTGTGTGTGTGTCAAAAAAAGAAAAAGGGGAATCTAACCAAAGGCCTTTAGATTTTGACAATGCATAATAAGGTTGGAGATGCTAAATGTTTTTATCTCTCAATGAATGTCATTCCAATTACTAATTGCTTACTCTACACAACTACCAACCTCCATTATATTGAACAGGAAGGCTCCTACCACTCTTTCAAATGTGTGCCACAAGCCTTTCATTCACTAGGACAAACCTTTCTCTCCAGCCGTAGAACTGTGAAAGAGCAGCAGTTTGTCTCAGGTAATGTTAAACCCAGCTCCTCAGTCAGACTTGAGGCTTGGGAGCTTTGAGAATGCAGTCAGCACACTAGCCTGTGCTCCTGGGAGTGGTTTAAATGTTTGCAGTAGCATCAGGAATTAGGGGTGGGGTGAGAGATACTTAGTATTGGCTGCACAGGCATGAGGACCTGAGGGTAGATCCCTAAATGTCAGGGGTAATCTGAATACAGTGGACAAAGGGTCCACAGGGGCTCATGCGAGCCAGCCAGTCTAGCTAATCAGTAAATTCTAAATCCAATGAAAAACCATATCTCAAAAAGGAAGATGGAGAAGTGATTGAGAATGATATCACCATGCGAACCTCTGACCTCCTTACACACTTGCATGGATGGACACACACACACCTGCACACACATAAGAAAAGAAAATTCTAAGTCACACATTCTGCTCTGCAAGCTGAAAGTATAAATATGAAAATGAGAAAATTCCCTCATCCTTTGGAATTAGGGGATTAAACCTGACTTCTCTCCTGGACCAATACACACATGCACATGCACATGTGTACACACACACACACACACACACACACACACACACACACACGTCATATGTTTCTTCTCCAAACTCTGAGAATGAAATCCTTTTATTCTTAGACAAACAACATTGAGAACACAATTTTCTTACAATGTAAGCATTTTAGCATGTTAATTTTAAAGGTTCTCCTTAATTCATTGATTTTAAGCTCATCTCACCCCCAAACAAAAACCAACAGGGAATTGTCAGCTCCCACAAAGAACACATGGATTGTGGCAGGTGCGAGGCTTTCTTCAAGACATGCACAGGCTTTGGGCTCTAATCTCTTGTTACAGGAGTCTTTCAGAGTGCTGTAATTTTACAAATCACTTATAAACATGTAGTTCTCTTCCCTAACAAGTGTGTTCACACTGGCTTCATTAGATGCTAAGGAGCCTGTTGGACTCCTTCCTTGAGAATGAAGTCAATTCTAGAGGAATGCATGGTGGGTTAACAATCTATAGAAAACCTATTTTATTAAAAATTTTTTCTGGGGAGGGGGACAGGGACAGTCCTGTTTCCATAAGTGGTACCACAGACTGTTAATATGCCCAAAATAAAAAATGAATGACATATAAAGACACATTTTCTTCTCTAGCCTCTAAAGGGTGTACGGTAGCAGGCAGTTTAATGATATCTTCATAGTGCTTTCGGTAATTTACCATGCTCCGGCTGGCATGCAGCTGTAAAAGTCGCAGTGGTTAAGCATAATAATATAAAAGCCTTACACAGACTTGCAATGGCTCTCTTGCTGTGAAGGAACATGTGCTATAAAAAGCTTGAACATGCTTATTTTCCAGACAAGCATCGGCCACTACACAATACAGTATGAAATTTTCCAGTGTTGTGCCCAGCCCCTGTCTGACCACTCAGTGATAAAGCATAAGACTGCATATGCCCATAGCTTAGCAGATGAAGCTGGGCCTGTTAAGATAGTTGGTGTCTACCACACTGTCTGTAGGGGACACAGGCACATTCTGCCTTCCTTGCCTAAAAGCAGGTCACTGAACCAAAAGAAGGAACTCTTGTGGCATATCAATGTAAAAACCATATCCACTCTAGACAGCCTGGAGGCTTGCCAAGGCAAGGGCGGCTTATCACTTGCTCAGTGGATTTCAGCCTGTCACCCCTTCCTATATAACATGACAGACATTTATTTTATCAAAGCCTTGACTGTTTGGGGGAAACTATGACCGTAGAAAGGAGAGCTGTCCCTGAAGACCCAGCTTATTTTTGCAAAACCCCTCTTCTCCTGCCTGAGTGGCATGTTGTTTTCTGGAGTTTGTAGTAAACTGACAAACTTTGGAAAGTAATTTTTGAAATTTGGGATAACTGTCAGCAATTTGTTTCCCTTAAAAATTAGCCTACTGTTCTATAAACAAGACAAATAGATGGTATATTTGAGAGATTCATCATGCATTATTCTCCCCCAAATGTCTGTGTGTTCTTCCACAATCTCCCTACTCAACCAGACGCAGACAGTGCTTCAGGTCCAAGAGAGAACCACTACAAAAATTTAACTCAGTTCTTTGGTCCTTCCAAGGAGGGAATCTGGAGGAATTCTTGGCCAGTGGGTGAGCTGTCCCTGCCCTCAGAAGAGAGAAAGGTACTCTGGACCAGAGAGATGTGACAGGGTCAAGAAACAGAAAGGAAATAGAGTATTTCTGAGTCCTTGGAAGCAGCCAAGATGCTGGAAGCCAGTACCAGAGAAGAAACAACATTTAGAATTCCAAGTGGGCTCAGAGCAGAAGGTCTGAACATTCTTTCTAAGACAAAGCAAAGCGCAGAAACCCACATCTTCTGTGTTCAACTGTAGAAGGGTCTTCAAGTGATATGTAAACACATATACCCCAAAGAGCTCTAGATATCCAGGATCCTATGTGAGCCTCACCTAAATACCAATGTCTCAAGAGAAACTTGCAGGACAGTGGATGCAGCTAGACAACTTTCCAGTAATCTTAGAGAGAACTAGGATCACTTTCCTTGTGAGTTAGCATCCAGCATCCACCTGCACACAGTGGTAAACGCCCACCAACTGTGCCAGCACATGAGCATTCTGTAGTCCTAGTCTCATGGACAGCTAGGAGGAGGGTCTCAAAGTGCACCCCCACAGTGACCCATCTCCAAAAAGGCCACACCTACTTCAACAAGGCCACACCTCCTAACAGTACCACTCCCTATGGGCCAAGCATATTCAAACCACCACAAATGCTTTGATGTTAGGATAAAGCATCTGCAGTCTTCTGGCATCAGGGCTAGGAAGGCAAAATCACAGGAAATAGATTTTAAACTTAACTAAACAAAAAGTTTGGGGGTTTGTTTACATTTTTAAAATTCAGCCTTTAAGTGTTTAGTAAAGAAGAATTTTAAGATAGCCCTGTCTTGACTATTTTAAGGTATATTTTATATGCCGGTCTTAAATAGGAGGGCCTTTATTCGCCTCCTCTGGTTGCTCAAGCCATCATGGTGGCACATATCTGTCACTGTAGCAACCCTGCATCTAGACAGCTTCCTTACATTGAAGCAGTTCCCTGGGCTGTGAATCCAGCCTTCTCCAGATGACAAGCACAGACAGACAACCCCTACGCAACCCCACCTCACATACACACACACACCCCTCACAGCCTCTCCTAAGTCAGACAGCACTGATGGGTGGTTCATGTTCTGCTAAATTAGCTGTGCTCACCTGCATTTTCAACATGGGGCTGAGCCATATGAAAACTTACATATGTGGTGGGCAGGGCTTTCCTCTTGTTGAAGCTGGTGTTCGGCATCAGCGGTGGTGCTGGGACCTCTGCCCTCCTCCCCATCCTTCGACAACTGCTGAGAGCTACCTCTTACCCTTGACACCCGAGGTGGTGAGAACTGAGCCGCAGAGGCTTAACTCACTTTCTTCTTTTTCTTGAAACTTAGACTCTTCTAACGGAAGTTTAGGCCATACTGTCGCTCTCCTACTTAGTAGGAGTATCACAATAGCATTGACCTCTTGTTTTAACAATACCTCATCTCCTTTAAAACGACATCTAACTTTAGTAAGTATAGAGGTATAAACAACGGCAGAGATGGATAATTTTAGCTACTACACTGAATTTTTTTTTTTTTAATGAGAAGTCAAAACATCAAGATACTTAAATCTGGAGGGAAAATTCCAGATAAACAATTTTATTGCTGATGCTTTTCTTCCTTTGATAAGTCAAAAAGAAAGTTTATTTAATGCCCTTAGATAGATAAAAAAAAAAAGACAAAATCCCTTACTGGGTCATCATCACATGGCAGAAACCTGAGCCGACTTTTGCTTTTTAACAATTTAATTTTGATCTCCACTCATTTGGGGACTGGGATTCTGCTTCCTCCTGTATATTCCTTTCATCACAAGCTTGTAGCAAGGTTCTTAGTCTGTCAGGGGCTCCAATGCCATTATGGTGTAAAGCAAGGGCAGCAGACAGAGCTGAGGAACAGGCTGCTGACATAAGACTCCAGGGTCTGTGCAAGATCTCAGGCTGCTACTCCCTGAGAGACCTTAAGGTAGGAAGTTTCACGCTTCTGTCACCTCTCTGTCTACTGACTGCCCTCTATGTGGTGAACGCCATGCTGTGTGTTGGGACACGAATGTGGAAAAGGTAAAGCTCCTGCCTTCCAAGCACACAGTAAGCAAGTATAAAGCCCTCGTCAACTTCATGGTGAACCTACAGAAGAACTGGGCATGAGGCTGAGAACCCTAACCATCATGGAGAAAAGAAAAGGAAAATCTCTAGACTCAAGTGCCAGGATCCTGACTCTTGTGCAAAGAAAGTTGTAAACAACTGACTGAATCATTTTCCCCCCAAGGGAATCCTACAAAGCAAAAAGTAAAGCTATCACTCTTCACTATTTTCCCAAAACAAATCAATCCTCAGTAGAGGAATGACTGTAATTTTAGTCTTTGAATAGGGTATGAGAGTCAATAGCATATAGCTTTTAAAACAAAACTACTTAAAACATTAAATGCTATTAAAATGTTGTGAACAAGGGCTTTTTGCGGAGAGGAGATATTACACTATTTCTTTTTTAAAATAGTTTTAATTCTGTAATAATTTCATTTAGTGTACTTTGATCATATTCACTTTCCTCCCCTAACTCCTCCCATACCTACCACCATCCCATACCTACCCCAGTTTGTGCCCTTACATTTTAAAACCCATTGAGTCTGATTTGTGCTGCCCATGTACTCTTGGGTATGTAGTCAACCGACTGGGGAACACATCCTTAGAAAAAACTATTCTCCCCATTCCTGGCAACTGTCAATTACCAATGCACCTCAGCTAGAGGTGGGACTTTGTGCCAACTTCCTCGCTCTGGGCTGGGATTTTTGTCTGGCTTAAGTCTGGCTTAAGCTTACACAGACATTGTGCACACTGTCTCAACTGCTGTGAGTTTATGTGTGCAGCTGTCCCGCTGCACCCAGAAGACAATGTTTCATTGGAATTGTCCACTACCACTGGCTCTTATAGTCTCCCTGCCCCTTCTCACTTATGATCCCTGAGTTCTGGGAAGAGGGGCTATGATACGGATGTACCCCATCAAGAACTCTCAAGTGACAAAACCTCTGAGAGACATGTAAAGCCATCAGGTACTCTAATGGTCCTTCCCTTCTCCCTATGTATCTCCATCCAACTTCCATCCAAAAGAGCCTTGAGACTCCAGCATGTTTTAAGAATAAGAGTGAGGCAAATCCCCAGTAAGCGCTACTGTGCTCCAGAGGGCTTTTCATGTGGGCAATCCTGAGAGCAGGTCCTGAGACAAAGAGTTTGTGTGTGAGTAGTCAATGCAAGAGAGTGACAGAAACACAAGAGGGGGAGCTGTTCATCATCAAGATAGTTACCAACACAAACATCAGTGGCTAGGCTTTGTGACATGATACAGTCAGTGATAACCATGAACTTGGAGTTCTGCTCCACACAACAGAGCTGGGAATCTGTTCTTAATCCACCACCCTCCACCACTCCCTGGTTACCTGGTTGCAACTTTTCCTCCAAGTTGACTCACTCCTCCTGGAGAGAGGAGGGAGACTTACCAGGCTGAAGTAGCTGATGAGACACTCAGCACAGCTCAGCAAGCTGCTAAACTCCTAAGGTCCTTCCCCAAGATCAAATAAGCAGTGAACCATTGCTGGGGGAAGATGTTCACTCTAGGGGGCCTCCTGCAGCTGTGCAGGGAGTTCTAGGGATGGAGCTCTCAGGAGTGCACGTGTCTTTACCTGTATCAAGATGGACTTTTCAGTGATGCAGCCACCCTTGAGTCACCCCCAAAAACCTACTGACTCACCCAACTAGACCTAAGTAAAAACACTGTTTTGGTCTGTTACTGTTGTCCTATCTGAGGTGAACAGACATTTGTTCGTATCTCCCCAGAACCATTCACACAACAGGACTGCTTCTGAGAGCATGAATGTCCTCTACCCTTCTATCCTGACAGAACAACAGAGACCCAGAACTGCAGGCATTGCCAGTGCAGGCTGTGTATATGTGCAGAGTGTGCTATATGCTCTGAAGACACAGACAGGACCCCAACTCCACCTCTCACGAGGATAAAAATGAAGGAACTGTCTCTGCTTTTCATTCTGGTCTACTGTGTCCATATCCCTAAAGATGGTGGCTATGTCCATTAACTCCGCACTGCTGTGCCCTGACAGAAACAACTTAAGGGAGGGAGAGGGTCCTTTCTGTCTCATAGTTTCAGGATTTAGTCTGTGGTAGGGGGGAAGGGTGAGTGGCTCTGTCACTAGTGAGAGAAGCAGGAGGCTGAGCAGCAGTTCACAAAGAACAGAGAACATGTCAGAACGGGAGGTATAGGCTTCAGAGGGACCTACTTCTACCAGCCAAGGCCCACCACCTCTCAAAGACCCATCAGCCTTCAAACTAGTGCTATAAGCTGGGGACCACACACAAGGCCTGAAACTGCAGGAAACATTTCAGAGTCAAACTGTGTGGTGTTTGAATGAGAATGGCCCCTATTGGCTCATGTATTTGAATACCTGGTTCCTAGTTAGTGGACGGATTAGAAGGTGTGTCACTAGGTGTGGGCTTCAAGGTTTGAAAAGCCCATGGGAGTTGCTTGCTTGTGCTCTCTCTCTCTCTCTCTCTCTCTCTCTCTCTCTCTCTCTCTCTCCTCTCTGCTGCCTGTGGACTAGGATGTACGTTCTCAGCTATTGCTTCAGCATTACGCCTGCCTGCCTGCACATTCCCCATCATGATGGTCATGGACTCATTCTTTGAAAATGTAAGCAAGCCCCCAATTGAATGCTTTCTTTATAAGTTGCCAACTAGGGCTGGAGAGATGGCTCAGTGGTTAAGAGCACTGACTGCTCTTCCAGAGGTCCTGAGTTCAATTCCCAGCAACCACATGGTGGCTCACAAACACTGTAATGAGATCTAAGGCCTTTTCTGGTGTGTCATACTCATATACATAAAATAAATTTCTGAGTTCGAGGCCAGCCTGGTCTACAGAATGAGTTCCAGGACAGCCAGGACTATACAGAGAAACCCTGTCTCGAAAAACCAAAAAACTAAAATAAGTTGCCAACTGGCTAATAATATGACATACTGATTCCTAGACAAGTGTCACAAAGATGGATAATAGACAGACAGACAGACAGACAGATAATACATATATATGATTGATTGATGATTGATAGATAGGTAGATGATAGATAAACAGGCAGACAGATGGATAGATAGATAGATACATACATACATACATACATACATAGATACATAGATAGATACATAGATAGATGATAGGTAGATGATAGGTAGATAGACAAACAGCTGATAGACAGATAATAGATGACAGAGATAGATTATAGACAGACAGTAGAATGACAAATGGATAGATGGGGATAGGTAGATGATTAGATAGATGGACAGAAGGATCATTCATAGACAGAGAGGTGAATGGATAAAGCAAATAACAGTACAAGTAAGAAGCAAGAAAGAACTACTGCAGACATTTTTCTGTGGCAATTTCACCATTTGTGAGTCTGGTCTAGATTACATTTCCAAGGCTGGCACTACAACACATTTTACATGTTGTTTTTCATTTTTAAGGAGCACAGAGTAAACAGAACTTTTAGGAGTGGGAAGCCTGACGATGTGTATTGCCTAAGAAAAAAAATCACTACTCATAAGTTCAGTGGCTTTTTTTCAGTCTTTACAGATAAGAAAAATAAAAACAAAACGTGTCCTAGCTAGAGATGGGGCTGATGCCCAGCGGGTATCCTTGGTGGAGACTCTACATTTATTTGTATTGAGGCACTGAGAAAAGCGTTCAGATCAAAGCCTTTCTCAACTCTTGTGAGTGTAAGCTAGGGTCCCCTCCTGTCTGTGACCCCCTCATACACCTCATTGTTTGTGACAAGGTCTACTTACATCCTTGGTTAGCACAGAGACATTTCTCAATAGACTGTAGGTGCTCAAAGGCCAGGATCATACTTCTTGCCACAGCATTCTCCATTCCTGGAAGCATCCGTGGGCTTGAATAAAGCTAGACTTGCAGATTCCTCACTTTTCACTCCACTCCACCACAGAACTCTAACATCGTTTATGTCCACATTTATTTATTTGTCTTTCTCTGGCTGACGATTGCCAACAATCCCTCGCACATACTGGCTGTTCCAATAGCATCTGCTGATGGCTGAATGATCAAAATGAACAGGACCCCAAGCACTAGGATCAAAGGTCCTATAAGTCACAGGTCTTCCACATGAGCCCACAGTGACCCTTAGAGAAGGGGACCAATCAGAAAATGGAAATTTATTTTACAAATATGCTTTTTTAAGATACATACTGGAATAGCACTTTCCTAGAAGCAGATATAACATGGGAGTTGACAATAACATTAACACAAGAAAAAAAAAAAACCAGAGGTGAATGGCAGTGGGCACAGCCCACTCAGTCACTTCACCATGTGGCAGAGATGGTGACACCGACTGCAGTCATCTTGCCCGATGTAAGTGCAAGGTCACCCAGTTTTCCTAAGTCTATACCCTTAGTCCATCTCTTTTCCAATCTGGAAATGGATTATTATGTTTCTGCTTCATTTTAAAGGTAAGCATGTCACTGGGAGATCAGGTGATGACAGTACCTCCAGCCAGGAAGGTCCTGACCCATTAAGTGAGTCACCTACAGTCCTAAGAAGTGTCTCAGCAGAGGCAGCATATAATCTTACGACCAATCACTGACTCTAAAGGAGATATTTTTGTCTCTATAGGTAAAAATAAATTTTTTTTCTTGTTTCAGTCATTGAGTTCCTAGGTGTCTAATGACTAGGGAATCTAAAACATGTTTTAAAGAACAAACTCTTGTCACCCACTCTCTTCCCCTCCTTAGCATTAAAGAAAAAAAAAAACAAAACAAAAACAAAATCCACATCTAGTGATTGGAATAAGAGCCTCCTTCTGATGAGGTGTTAATGAGGCCGCATCTCCTCTTCATTAATTATCTTGTGAGACTTAGAGAAAATCTTCTCGTTGCCAAATTGAGGCAAGCCCAGTGGCACATTCTTGTAATGCCAATATTTAGAAGCTCAACACAGGCTCTACCGTTCACGGTCACCCTCTGCAACAGATGATAGTCTGTGCACTCAAACCCTGAGAGAAATGAACCTTCCTTCTTGGGAGTTACTTTTCTCAGGATTTTTAATTATAGCAAAGCAACAGTAACTACTGCACACACTTTAAAAAGCACTGAGTTTCAAGCAAACAGATTCTGTTTATGTCGGCAAGGAAATTAAGGAGCATAACAATGTCAGCAAGGATATGAAAAAATAATTTACCATGGATAATTGGGTTATCTTTTGATATGATTGTTCTAGGATGCAAATTCATAATTAATAATAGGTTAATATATAAAATGCAATATTGGGATGAATAATTCATGCCATGCTTTTATTTTTTAATATTACAGGAAAACATTAGAATTGTATACTTTAATGAGACGATCAGACATGGCTCAAAGACTGCCAGGAAACCAGGATAGAGTGGCAAACTGACTTTTAAGAAGCAACAGAAAAAAAAGCTTCATTTTCTTGACAAGATCAAGCAGAAGCACTAGTTAAGGTAATATTGAATTATGCTGGAGGCAAGATTTTGGTTTTTCAAATATAAAATGAGGAAAACTATCTGAGCTTTGGGACTGGGGATATGGTACAATGGTAAAAACACTTGCCTAGCATGCACAAGACCCTGAGATCCATCCCCAACATAGCAACCACCACCGCCACCACCACCACCACCACCACAACCATCAAGAGTTTTAATAAAATAAATCTCCAGTTATATCTGTAACAGATGCTAGTCTCCTTACAAAAGATAAACTTTTTAAAGTTTGTAATTCTAAATTTTAGTCTCTACATCATGGTGATGAATTTGAACATGAAGTAGATTGTTCCTTATGTTTTTAGTTCAGTTGAGCTTTTATATTTTTGCTTGTGATTTGTAAGGTGTATGCATATGTACGTTTGTGTGTGCGCCCACACATGTGGAGGTCAGACACCAGCATCACATGTCTTCTTCTATCATTTTCATTCTCCATATGAAGTTTTGACCCAGGGTATCTTTACTGAATCTGGAGCTCATGGATTAGCTAAATGAGTGGACCAGTGAGCCCTGAGGATCCACCTACATACACACACACACACACACACACACACACACACACACATATGGCCCAGAACTGTAATTGTAGAAGCTCACAGCCACGAGTGGGTTTTTTGGGTTTTACATGGGTGCTAGGGATTCAAACTCAGCTCCTAATACCCGAGCAGTTGGCTCTTTACTCACTAAGTGTCTCCCAGGTCCCTTCTTCATTTTGATGAGAAAGGGGAGGAAAATCAGGTCAGCTGTACTAAACTAAATCTGCTAAAATAAAATATAATAAAATAAATAAGTCAATTATAAGGTCAAGGCCTCACCTATTAACAGAGTCATACTAGAATCTACAACTAACAAACAACTAGTTTCCCAAAATACCAGTTCATTTGTTTGCAGGACATTTAGAAACCACTGTGGATTGTGAGAGGGCTTAGAGGCTGAGGAGGAACACGACTAACCTGTATAACTAACTTATATAACCTCTGGTTAACAAGCCTTCATTGCTGAGGGGAGCCTAGCTGAAGAAAGGGCTCTGGCCTCTGAGCACTCCATGGACCTCACAGGAAGGGCTGTGCGCTTCATGCTGCACGCCCACACTGTCCAGAGGAACTACATATACGATCACAGTCTCATGTAGAACTCTGAGGGGAGGATGCTAAAAGGAGTCCCCTGTGAAAGCGTTGACCAGTTCTGTTTCTAGAGTCTCTGGAGTTCATTTGAGGATAAGTCTAAGTGTTTCCATGTTCAGATGCCGGCAGGAAGAAAGTGTTGGAACCCTAAGGTGTGATACCCAGTTAGGGCTCTAACAAGAGACTCAGATAGTAAAGTGTTTTCACGTCTTCATGTTACACTGTGCATACTAATCACCACGGAGCTGTTCCAACGCTGCTTCTGAACATGGACCAGTGTGTGCCAGAACTGAGGATGGTTAAGGAAGGAAGATGGCTAAAGGTTCAGGGCTACAGTTGGGGGGAGGGATAATGTCTAATGTTCTATAGTACAGAAGCATAGCTATTACTGACTAAATTAATTGTATATTTCATGACAGTTGGCACAGTGAGTTTTGGATTTCCCCAACACAAAGAAATGATAAATGCCTGAGGTGATAACTATGCCAGTGACCTCTGGTGATCTGCATGTACATGAACACACTGTATCTCATTAAAAAGTGCAGAAATTGTAGATCATTACAAATGTTTTTAAATGTTGCCTCTGGTGTGAGCAGTTTAGGGAACCCGCCTTCCTAACGAGGGCCTGGGGCCTGACCAGGGCTTTGTCTTCGGGAACCAAGCTTTAAGTAGCAAAGCTATAAGTAATTAGGGATCCAGAAGCCTGCCAGGGATAAGGGTAAATAGCCCTGGACTCCCCAAAGCCAGAGGGAAGGGGGCTAATTTGAAGAGCAGGCCAAGTCAGAGGGCATGCGGCACCTTGAAAGTCAGTGAAGAATGCAATCTCATTTGATAGTGAAGGGAGTTGCTCAGCACACAGCCCAGGATGCTGGGACTGCTGGTATGCACTACCGTGTCTGGCGACCTGGGAGCTTTAAATTACCAGTAAGGAAGTCCATACAGTTTGGTCCAAGTCTCTTAACTACAGTTTATACTGGCTTTCTCTCATTCTGTTCTGAGCAGTGATACATTATAGCTTCCCACTGACCCTCCAAACATTACTTACTGCACAATTTATTAATGTATTTAAACTCAGCCTTATTCCTTGGGTAATTTGACATAATTTATGTACTAAAGCAGAGAATTATGACCAACAAGAATCGGTGGAAAGGGGGAAAGAGGAAAGAATACAGATGCGTTGGCCAAAAAGTGCTGCTCATTAAAGACTTATTTATCTTTCTTTTCTATGTATAGGCATTATACCTGCACACGAGTTTGTGTACCATGTGTATGGCAGCATCAGCAGAGACCAAAAGAAGGCATCAGATCCCTGCAATTACAGGTGGTTGTTAGCTGCCAGGTGGGTGTTGGGAATTGAACCCTGGCTCTTTGTAAGTGTAGCTCTTAAGACCGGCAATCTCTCTCCAGCTATTGTTACTATTTTTAGATGCTCAAAGGCAATCTTAAGTTTCACAAAATATACTATCATCACTACTACTAACTGTACTGTGGCTGCTATTGATAGGAATACTGTGGTGCAATTCTTGACTATTATAAGAGGTCATGTCAATCTCTGGTTCCTTGTGACATAAGCCAGTTTTCATTTTAGTCACAGAGTGATGGAGGGCATTAATTGTCTATTCAGCTGAGCACAGTGGTACACATGCCTATAATCCTAGGACTGAAGGAGTTGAGACAGGAGGATCAAATTCCAGGCAGCCTAGGCCACATAGCAATATCCTATAACCCTAAATTTCAAAACAAAAAGAAAACAACAAACAAAAAAGCTTACATGTACCTTAAATAGATTAATTTTTGAGAAAAATAAAGAGCATCAACTCACAAAAATGGTGGCAATAGTGGCAAACAGCAAACACGACACACGGAGTGGTGACATGTCACCTGAACTGTGCTGAGAGAGCATCACCACAACCTTCCACCTAAAATGTTCTTTAAACACATTTGAATGAGATCACCGCCCTCCTTTCTCTTTCCCTCTTCCATCCTCTCCAGGGTCTTCTTCCTACTTTCAAACTGATAACCTCTTTTTCTTTATTAATGTTTCATGTATAGTCGCAAGTATATAAATACAAAGTATTGAGTCAACTTTCATCATTGTGTGCACATGAATTCTGGGATGACCACTTTCTACTGTATAACCAGAGGCCTCATCCTCAGGAGAGGCCAATTCTCCCGCTCAGCAGCTCTTAATTGTCTAGCGGTGGGACCCTGTGAGAAGGGGAAACATGCTGCCATCTCTAACATAAAGAATCTGTGACCTACAGAGATTAAAAGCCACATAAGCAGAGCATGTCTCTCACCCCAGCAGTTATAAGGTAGGAGAATCAGGGTTCAAGGACAGCCTCAGGTACACAGCAATTTTAAGCCAACCTGAACTACATAATGTTCTTTTCTCAAAAAATAAATTGTACAACTCACTAATAAGTGAATATTAGCCCCCCCCAAAAAAAAAGTACAGAATACCCAAGATACAGCCCACAGAACTCAAAAAGGTCAACAAGCTGAAGGGCCCAAGTGAGGATGCCTCAGTCTCACTTGGGAGGGAAGGTTGGGGTGGGGGCAGGGAGGGACCTGGGAGGGAACATGAAATGGGGGGGAGGGACACCTGATCTGGTATTGGGTGAGAGAAAAAAGATGGAATCCCTGAGGGCCAGCAGAAAGAATGGAAACAGGCAACCTCAGGAGGTAGGAGGGTAGGAGGACACTCTAGAATGTACCAGAGACCTGGGAGGTGAGAGACTGGCAGGACTCAAAAGGAGGGACCTTAGATGAAATGCCCTACAGTGGGGAGAGGGAACTTGTAGAGTCCACCTCCAACAGGAAGACAGGGCATCAAGTGAGGGATGGAGTTGCCATTCCACAGTCAAAAACTCTAACCCAGAGTTGTTCCTGTCTGAAAGAACTGCAGGGACAAAAACGGAGAAGAGCCTGAGGAAACAGAGGTCCAGGAACAGGCCCAAATTGGGATCTAGCTCAAGGAGAGGCTCCAAGGACTGACACTATTACTGAGGCTATGGGGCACTCACACAAAGGGGCCTATCATGACTGCCCTCCAAAAGACCAAACAAGCAGTTGAAAGAGTCAGATGTAGATATTTACACCCAAACAATGGACAGAAGCTGCCGGCTCCTGTGGTTGAATTAGGGGAAAGGTGGAAGAAGCTGAGGAGGAGGGCAGGACTGTAAAAAATATTACATAAAATTTAAAAAAATAAATTGTACAAATAAACATTAAGGTTAAGATCCTCAAACAAAGACAAAGAGTCAAGTGTCAATTTAGGACAGGGTCTCAATAAGTTGCTTTCAATCCTCCTGCCTCAGCCTCCTAGGCAGGCAGGAAAGCAGAGATACATAGCCTTGCTGTGTCAGGCTAAGACCTTACCTCTTGAATCTTGGGACCTCGACAATTTGGAAAGCTGTCTTCGAAGTTTATGGCGCTGGAGTCCAGTGAGCTGCACATGGTGATCTCAACTTAGAAACTCATTCTCTGAACATGTTTGGTAATCTGAATAAGAGGGGAACGAGGGGACAGGTACCACTCCCTCCAAAGCATGTGTCTCAATTTTTATCCAAATTATCCTTCAAAACTCACATAGCACTAGTCCTGACACAGTCTCTGGCAACACTCAAGAGCTGGTGATTAAACAGATGGCTCTGAGTCTCTCAAACATGCAGTAGCAGCCAGCAGGACTCACATGGGCTTATGAGGAATATGCCAAATTAACCTAATTTCTTTTTCGTAAAAGTGTTACTTGATTGGTAGACTGGAGAAAAGCAATTAGTCATGCTATATCACGATTTTAGATCATTTGATGACACCCTATTGAAAGATGTCAAAGAGACGATTCTTATGACATCCCTTTTTAAATATGAGATGCAATTTTGGTGTGACTTGTGACTGGTCGAACAAGCAGACTAAGCATGCTAGTGTCTGAGGTCATTAGCAAAGCAGAAGTTCCCCATAATGGCATTTGCATATGTCCCTAACAATGCATCCCGCCACCCCAGGTGTGTTAACAATGCGTCCCGCCACCCCTGGTGTATATGTGTTGATGAGCTAGTGTATATATACCTGTACTAGATGGAGCATGCAGAGGCCAGAGGTTGATCACATGATGTCTTCTTCAATTTCTTCTTTGTCTTGCTTTTTACTTTTTGAGACAGGGTCTCTCATTGGGCCTAGAACCTGCTGTTTATCTAGACTGGCTGTGCAATGAGCCCCCAGTATCTTTGTGTCTCCACTCTATTCCCGAGCTAGAGTTACTGGCACAAGCTGCCTTGCCTAGCTTTTACATGAGTGATGGGGATCCAAACTCGGGTCCTCATGCATTTTCAGCCTGATACTCCAATGAGCCAGCCGCTTCCCCAGCCTTCTTAATATAAAATACTATTTTTACCAATATTTTATTAATGATTTGGATGAGGCATAAGAAAATATATGCCTATGTCCTCAGGTGCTTTCCCAACACTGGGCATATAGGGTCAATAAACAGAAGTCACAAACCACTTGTTACATAACTACCTCAGCTCCTGTATCCCAAGCTGGTAATTATGGGATCAAATTTCCCAGGCTTGAAAGTCTCTGTCCATTTACAAAAGGACTTGGGGTGTCTCACTCACTGTAGTAGTTTAAATGAGAAAGGTTCCCACACAGGATTATGTAACTGAACTTGGTCCCCAGCTAGTGGTGCTGTTCTGGAAGATTACAGAACCATTAGGAGGTAGAACCTTGCTGGAGAAAGCACAGCACTGGTGACAGGCCTTGAGAGTTTATAGCCTCTCCCTACTTCCTACTGGTTCTCTCTGCTTCCTACATAAAGATGAAAATGTTATCAGCCAGCTAGCTTCCTGCTCCTTCCTCCTCGGTTTCCCTCTATGATAAGTTCTCTCTGGAACTATAAACCAAAATAAGCCCTTGCTCCTCTAAATTGCTTTTTGTTGGTATTCTATCACAGCAACAAAAAGTAACGAACACTCTGTATCAGTCCTTTCACAAAGTGAAGATTCTTTAGGTGCCCTGGGTTCTGGGATGATT
Organism: Rhabdomys pumilio; assembly: GCA_030674055.1. Lineage (NCBI taxonomy): Eukaryota > Metazoa > Chordata > Mammalia > Rodentia > Muridae > Rhabdomys > Rhabdomys pumilio. The sequence continues at coordinate 4,613,313 of JANHMN010000020.1, read as the reverse complement.
CAGAAGCAGATGTGATCTAAGTGCTTCTAGACCCCAGCAGTAGGGCTAGTGGGCAACAGAACTTGTGTGTGGTACTGTAACTGCAGTGCTATGGGGGTCACAGGCAGCTAAGGATTGTATGTACTTAGTGAATCATAAGCTCTGGAGCTCTGGAGCTACACACACACACACACACACACACACACACACACACACACTGAACTAGAAAACTACTAAGTTAAAAAGCCCACTCTTTTCTCTGCTCCATTTTTATTGCCATAGCCTGTCTTTTTAAAAGTCAATTTGTGTGTGTGTGTGTGTGTGTGTGTGTGTGTGTGTGTGTGTGTGTGCGTGCCTGACTGAGTTTATGTGTACCACGTTGAGTTTTAGTACCCACAGAAGCCAGAGGGTATGGATCTGCTGGAACTGGGGTTACAGACACTTGTGAGCCACCATGTGGACACTGGGAACACAACATGGGTCCTCTGCAAGAGCTGTAAGCACTTTTGATTACTGAGCCATCTCTCCAGCCCTCACAGTGCTGCTCTTAAACTGACTTCATAGCAGTATAGTGTATGTACAACAAAAGGCACCCACTTTAAGTGTACAGTTCTAAGAATAATACCATTTTATATGCTGTGTTAACTATGGCTACAGATAAAACAGAGAATTCTACTCCCACACAAAAGTTCCCATGATCCTTCAAGTCCTGTAATATCCCTGGGAGAGTTTCTTCTAGAGTTGAAAAAAAAAAAAAAACCAGCCACAGTCTGTGCTCAAGTCCATAGTCCTTCTTTCATTGAGTATTGGGTCTTAGAGACTTAGCACCGGAGCTGGATTAAATAGCTCATGATGCGGCAAGGTGACTTTCCCACACTTCTGGTTATCAGTGAAGGAGAGGAATCCTATCTTCAATTCACTCAGTGTCAGGCCTCACCTTCAACCCATGGACAGGTTGGAAACTCTGAAATGTCCTACAGCCAACTACTGAGAGAAATGGAATATAGAGTCCCTCAGGACAGGGTGGACCAAAACCAATAAAGATAGTGTGCCCAGACCCAGACCCAGACCCAGACCCAGAGTCTCAGGTATGAATAGAGCTTGTACTCTGTGAGCCCCAAGGCTTTCCCCTCTCTAGCTAAGATACTTCAGCGCCTTAGCATTTATTCTAGGACCTGAATTCTAGATCATATTTACAAAGAAACACGGGAGTGGGAAACCCACAGACCTCCATTCTTTCCTCACAGTACGACAGAGAAGAGTGAGAAAGAGGCAAGAGAGAGTACAAGGAGACATGAGGTAGATGAGTCAGATGACGGTTAGTGACCAGCCAGCCCAGCTAACACAGTGCCCCAAATATGGAGCTTCGTTTACAGTGATTCAAGAGAAGGTGATTCAAGAGCCATAAGGGATCTTTACCAAGACAGTGACAAGATAAAAGTAGTATTCAAAACAATCATTCTCCTTGAGCTGGAGGAAAGTAATGAGCAATTGGCAGGTCTAAGAAGTGACTGCAGTTGCAAATTATTAAAGGTCTGAATTAAGGCGATAGAGGAAAATAGAAGCAAATGGGGGAGAGCCTTGAGAACTTGTGGGTACCCGGGCATGTGGTGGGCAAAGTGGATACACCCAGAATTCCTCCCCAACCTTCAGGATCTGGGTAGCACCTACCAGAGAAAAGGATCCTTGCCATTGGATTTGCTAAGTCCTACAGTCTAGATATTCCAGAAGAGATTCCTCTCCAGGCTCTGAAAATATGAGTAAAAAAAGAAAAGGTCAAAGCCAGAGAAGTCAGCATTAGGGGCGCCTGCTTTCAGGGAAGAAGGAAAACCAAGAATGTTAACAGCTCCTTCAAATCTTTTCATACCCATGGATAGAGGGGACCACAATAGACTTCTGTCACTATAGCCGTGTGTGGCATCTTTCACTCAGCACAGTGTTATAATCTGGAGTCCCCAAAAATGAAAGAAAAGTCTCACTTGTGCTGAAGGTTCTCCAAGGCCAAATGAGTGAACTCTGTGACTGTGGAGAGCTAGAATGTTGCACAACAGACCCAAATTATCTGGAGATGCTTTCAGTCCCTTTAAAAGCTGATTGTGGCAACAACAATATCAACCAACCAGACCTCCCAGAGCTCCCAAGGACTAAACCACCAACCAAAGATTACACATGGAGAGAACCATGGCTCCAGCTACATATGTAGCAGAGGATAGCCTTGTCAGGCATCAATGGGAGGAGAGGCCCTTGGTCCTGTGAAGACTCGATGACCCAGTGTAGGGGAATGCCAGGGCAGTGAAGCAGGAGTGGGTGGGTGCATCAGGGAGACCCCCATAGAAGCAGGAGGAGGGGGATGGCCTAGGGGGTTTGCGGAGGGGAAACCAAGAAAGGGAATAGCATTTGAAATGTAAATAACAGAAATATCCAATAAAAATAGTAACAAATGAGAAGAATAAGGTCCTGAAAAATTAAATAAACAAACTTTAGAAAAATATAAAATAAAAAATAAAAACAAAAAGCCGATCATGACCCACCTCTGTGTCTTGCCTAACATTGTGTAGATTATCAAAATGTTTAAAATGTGTGCTGGATAGACCACTTTCTTCCAGCAAAGCAGGAGATCAGAATACCATCAGCTAGCATCTCAGGCCTGCAACATGGTTTTCCCCACTTAGCTCTAACCTGCCTACGATTCCTGCCTTAATTTATGACTTTACTTACTTTATAAGTAATGAGAGCTCACACAGCCCCTTCCACAGTGGAACACATTTTTCATGGATTCATATTCTCAGGCCACAGGCACTCTTATTTGGCTCAAGGGTAAACTATCTCAGGTTCTCTTTTTAAGAACTGTGTTATTGCATTGGCAATATTTTAGAGGGTCCTTCATCCTTGAAGCTATTTTTCCTGACAAACATAGATCCCACTAATCATCAGACCCTGGATAAACTGCCCCAGTGAGAAAAGCAACCAAAGCCTACAGTTCACTGTGACAGTTTTACTACCTTTACGACTAAGAATTTGTGGGAAATCCACTCAGATGAGATCATTGCATCTTTAAAACCAAAATAGTGCAATTACATTAATATACTAATCTACACAAAACACCTCTCATCAGGCACACTGTCCTGCTCCCCACTCATGACAATGCTAGCTCACGCTGACTTGTGCTGAGAGACCACACTGGTTTCTTAGGCATGGAACCCATGAAGTCACATGAAGGCCAGTGTTCCAGAGGACCCTGCTTTGGGGTAAATACTCTAATGTCACTAGCTTATGGTTCTTCAACAGAGACCCTGCATTCTCATTTGCATTGGGTCTCACAAGCTTATCATTCAGGTATAAATGCTATTTCTAATTCACTCTCACTAAACTAACCCACGTGATTCTTGGTCATGGGATCATTTGCTATTATTTGTTTAAGAAGTGGGGTGCATGCCTTAGCTCTATCCATTCCCTGTGTCTTTCAAAGCTACCAACATCCTTCACACGGAAGTGGTATAAGACTATACAGTACAGGTTGGGAAGTCAAGGAGACCATAAGAACTCTGGGAGGAAGAAAAATAGTTTTTATGCCTATGCAAATCAGATGCTTAAAGGAATACTGTCACCAAGGGAGCCACTTTAAAATTAACTTTTTGGCGTCTGTAGAAAAGCCTCATCAAATGAAAATAAACTGTATGCATACTTTGATACACAGGCCATTAAACACATGTACCTCACCCCATGTTAATGGATCTTAATTTGGTTCATTTCTTGAAAGAACTATAAAAAGGAATTAATGCACACATCTGCACATTGACAGAGCTTTGATGAATGTTATACATGTTCACAATCAGGGTTTCTTCTGGCTTGCTATTTTAATTTTTGAAATGGTTGTGTGTGTCTATATGTGGACACGTATGCCAATTCAAAAGGGCTCGGTGAGTAAAAGCACTTCAACCCCTGGACTTCACCCAAGAGAAAAGAGCCAACTCCTGCAAGTGACCCACTATGTGGACCATGGCTTGTATTTCCAAAGCTCTAACCAAGCAAGAAAAATACCATAACAATATTGCACTAACTCAATATATACAAAACACAAAACTAATGTATATATTTCTAATGACTTTATTGAGGTTTACTTCATACAGAAAACCTGCATTTAAATGTGTACAATATGACAAGTTTAAACATGCATAAACCCAAGATAAAATCACCATATATACAATTTCCTTTTGTAGCCTGGAAAGATGGCTCAGAGGATAAAGGACATTGCTGCCAAGAGTGATGACATCAATTCAATACCAAAGTCCTACATAGCAGAAGAGGAGCAACTTCCAAAAGACATCGTCTGACCACATGAGCACCAGGCCCCCCACACAAGTGTACATTCATATACACAATAAATAATCAAACATTAAGTAAAATTCTCGTGTATTAAACCACCAGTTCCAGAGGGAAAGATATTTGAAATAAAATTAAGAGTAATTGTTTAATGAGATAAAATATATTTCCATGAAAACCAAGAAAAATAATGCATTAAGGTGAAGAGATCTTCAGGCAAGCCCCACCCCCACCTGTGAGAAGCTATTGACAGCTGACAGCCAGCTACTAGGGGAGGAAGAGTGTTCTCTTTTGAGGGCACTCTCACTGGTAGGTTTCCAGTGCTCCAGCAGAAGTCCCAAGGTCATGCGCACATGGGCCACAGTACTTAGACTTAGTAAGTCATCAGAGAAAGGGAGAGGGAGAGGGAGAGGGAGAGGAAGGAAAGGGGGAGAGAGAGGGGGAAAGCGAGAAACAGAGACAGAGACACAGAGGGAGGAAGTTGGGGAAGCCGTTGGGAGGGCACAGGAAGATTAAGGAAGAAAATAGGGATGAATATATTTCATTGTATACATGCTTGAAATTCTCAAAAAGAAAAAATTATAAATAAAAACAATGACAGTAGTGATATTTTTTACGGTGGGTTTTCACAAAAACCTGAAACTTCACAAAGCCTGAAATTTCCTAGGTCTGTACCTTGTCTGGAGACAGTGAAATAACCTAACACCCTCTAAGGAAACCCCAAGGCCATAACCACTCCCATGTTTACTTTATTCCCTTGTAAAAAGTGGCTGCAGCTTTCCAGTAAGAGAAGGTGAGGAACACACAGTACACTTGGGCCTCTGCTCTGCTGTGCACCCCTAGAAATCCGAAAACATGCTTCCTTCTGCTCCTGAAAAACAGGAGCCACAGCAAGAGTTTGCTTCAAAACTCTTCAGTACGCTTTCATCTTGGGTATTCTGTCAGAGTCAATGCTTACTGTTTACGTGATCTGCTAAGACTCACACCACCTTTATTTTTATCTATAGCACTAAATAACATTTTAATATTACATAATCCTGTTTATTGCCCATCACCTTCTTCTACCATCCCACCAGAATGTCCTCTCCCTCCAAATCGACTGTAAATTACACTGCCCTGAGCAGTGGCTGCCGCTGCCATCAGTCCACTTACTTATCGGGACCGAATGACGATATTCACACTAACCGCTTCTTGCTGTAAATGCTGTCTCCTCATGCTGTACTGTCTCCACTGCACTAAGCAGTGGGCAGATATAAATTCTCTGTGTCTCTGTATTTGTTTAAATGGGCAACCTAGAGTGATTCCCTTTCACAGAGGAATCGCGAGACATCAGGACTCTTCTTTGCAAAAGACATGAGGTGGTATGGCCAGTTTATGAAGACATCAGACATATGAGATGGCACAGTGGGCAGAGATGCTGCCCACACATGTGCATATGTACACATACACACACATGCTTGTATGTGCAGGCACATACATGTGCAGTCAATCAATCAATCCATCAATCCATAGATAGATGATGCACCTGTGAGAGACATTATCCATGCCTGAAACTATCCTGCTACTTCTAGAAAGTTAACCAAGCTCACTCATGGATCAAGGAGCAGGGAACAGGCTGGAAAACTTGTACCGTCAAAGAGAAGTGGTTTTACATATTAAGGGGCATCCATTAATATAAGTCAAAATACCTCCGGGTGCACTGGGGCTCCAGAAGACCGTTACTGGAGAACCTTCTCCCTGCAGCTCCTCAGACTCCGCAATCTGCATCAAGACTCCAAGATTCACCACAGAAGGAGCCAAGAGTCTTTCATTTAGGGATACAGACTTAGGATTTCAAC
>JANHMN010000020.1:4589095-4607163 GCA_030674055.1 Rhabdomys pumilio | reverse complement strand
ATATATATATATATATATATATATATATATATATATCCCCCAGCCCCAATACTACTCCTCTTTTATTACTACACTTACTAAATCACAGAGCGATTGTCAGGGTTGATGGGGGTGTGGCAAGGCGCTCATGTGGAGGTCAAAGAACAACTTGCAGAAGCTGGTTCTCTCCTTCATGTGTAGGTTCTGGAGGTTGAACAGATAGTCAGGTCTGTAGAAAGTGCCTTTACCTTCTGAGTCATCTCACTATGGTCCCAGTGCTCATTCCTAACAAGACCTATAACCCAGGACATACCCTCAGTCATAGACACACACTGACAATCCAAAAGCCATTCACTGCGCACATTCAAATGGGTGCCCCACTACCCCTGACATAGTAAAACTGTGAATTAAAATTTATAGTAATCTTACAATTCTCTTATTAGTAGTATATTCAAAATTTATTATATTTTGTCTTAATTTAATTAAATGTGAATATTTAATGTATATCACACTTTTCATTGTCCTGTGTTACATTTTCTTGACAAAGACCGGCTTTGGCACCAGACGGTACACTGAGGTAGGCAGCTGTTGGGAGTCAGTGCTAAGAGCCACTGACAAGGGTGGATTCAGATACCTACAGGGGCTGCTGCCAAAGGCAGCCAGAGATTAGAGAAGTTACTTAGCTGAGATTTTTTTCTGAGGAAACAAAGCTTAATTTACTGGAACTGGCACTCCTGTGGCCAGGGGAGAAACTATGAACTCTTTTAACTTCTTGGGGCTAGAGTGAAAGAGAAGGAAAGAGAAAATTCTCACATGTACACACACACACACACACACACACACACACACACACACGCTGAGTGGACAAAACAAAAGCAAAGTCCAATAACTTCATATACAGAAATATACATGCATATCAAACACACACACATACATATGTGCATACAGAACTACAGACAGACATATACACACTCATACATAGAGTGGTTACAACAAAGCTCCAGCAAGCAGGCTCCAAGCATTTTACACCTACATACATGCATGCATGCATGCATACAAACATACATACATACATACATACATACATACATACATACATACATACACACACACATCATTGGTGAATAGAGCAAGTTCCAATACACACCCAGAAAAGCTTTACATGTATATATACATACACACAGTTGATGGATGGAAGGAACAATGTTCCAACCCACAGCACACACAAACCTTACACATACACATAGTCAATGGATGCTCCAACCCCCATTCACACAAACTTTTCATATACACACATAGCTGGTGGGTGGGAGAAACACTGCTCCAGCCATACTATACTTTATTCTTTCTTCTATAGCTTATATAGCCCAGCAAAATCTTTTAAGCAGTATCCAATTACAATGTGATTACACTTTAGTTTTCTTTTAGTGAATGATTATGAAAAACCAGTGTGTTCCCCAACACCTTTACAAGAAATAACACTACACAGCACAGGTAAAGAAAACAAACTATTCCCCAAAGCCCATGTACATTCCTAACCAAGCTACTTGTTATAGATTAACTGAGTGTGAGCAAGCAAGGTAGTTTTCTCAGCCAGTTCCTCTTACTGGCAGGCAGCAATTTGTAGTTAAAAAGAAAGGAGTAATTATTGTATTATTTATCTTTAAAAGTAATCTTGTAAGAATTGTAAAAGAATCGCAAATTTAAACTTTATAAAAATCAGTCATATCTACCTTAAATCCTCAAAATGCATATCTAGTCATCAGCAATTCTTAATAAATCATATCAGGAAGCTGAGGGTAAAAATGGGTGTAATAAATCAATCATCACCAGTCCAGGCTCAGTGAGAGTCACGTCAGCCAGTGCTGCCATTGTTCTTGTTCCCTGACCACAAAGGTCCTAGCTTAACTAACAAGAGTGTGCCTTTCTGAACTTCATATTGGTGCCTAAGATTGTTTACATCAGAGCCAGTAGTGAAACCATCTCAACCTGGCTTCACTAGCAACTTGATTTTTCCAAATGTTTTCTAAGGGTGGACACCAAGCATATACAAACCATCACAAGTGGTGATAGAATCATAATCTGCTCCAGCAGCAATGTCTGAAAGAGATCAAGCACTATCATTTTGAGTGCCAGCGATATTGTCCAGTGAGGGACTGGAAGCCCCCTGAAAGTTTTCCTATAATTCTTAGATTAAGAGGGATGTGAGGGCAGCAAACAGCAGAACTCCACCGCAGCATGACGTCCTCGGGACACATGGTCCTCGGGGCCGTGCCACTCCAAGGCCCACCCACGCAGCTGCGGTAATTCCATGGGCTGTGTTCCATGAGTTCTAAAGCCATCTGTTGTTCCTCCTGCACAGCCCTCGGCATTTTCTTACATAAAGAGAATGGGAGTGCGACATCTCTCACTCTGCCCCTGTGAGATCTCGGTGTGTCACTGGCCACTGCTTTCCCAGGCTGTGTCTTTTGAACTGACATGATTGCTTCATCACTAGGATCCCAGAGTATATGTAGCAGCATCCATTAGGTGCTTGATATATATCAAGGACTGTAGCTACTCTCTGCCCTTCCCATGGACAGTAGAGGCTTCAGGTTTTGTTTCAAGAATGAGAGCACAAATATATCAGTGCATACACATAAAGTAGGAAGATCCATCTGATACCCTGAAGGCATGGCCACACAAATCTATCCCATCCCATAGAAAATAGTCCGTGAAGATTAAAAAAAAAAAGATTTAGCCAAGCTTATTTCTCAACTCATCTGTGCTTTTCCTAGAAAGAAATTAAGAGTATGTTAATGACCTATGTTTCATTCATTTAGTTAGTAAAACTAAACAAAGTATTGGTAAACCTTAATTAAATAAAGGCATTTTGGACCTTGAATTAATGTGGCCATTAGAAGCACTGCCAGGTCATGATAGCTGATCTGCATGTCGCTTTACCACCATCTGCTGTCCATCACGGCCACCTTTAAAACGGGATTTGCACTCTCATTTCTCGTCCTCATCTTTCAGCCATGCTGCATGTGTCTGGGACCTCTGATGTCAGCACGATGTCTAGCACTGTCAGGAGCCCCCAGCGAAGCTCCTCAGTGCACCAGTGTTCAGAAGGCCTGGGGTAGGAGGGACAGTTAACGGGTCTAACAAGTCTGGGAACTGCGGTGGGATCCCTGAAGTTCTTTGAGCCACAACTTGCCTCAGTAGAACTAAGTGTCTGAAGAGTCCCTCAGAGAGGAATCTGCTTTAACTTTGCAAAACCCAGTGGTTTACAACTGCTTCTCCATGGAGCTGATTTTAAAATAGGAACTATACTAGTGATTTCCAAACTACGGATTTGGTGCTCTGGAGTCCAAGGCCATAGGACACTGAGGTGGTTCTGAAAACTCACTGCTCTAAACGTCACAGTGTATCAAATGTCTGCAAGAAAATGAGACAGTTCTATATGGTCACTGCTTATAAATAATGTGCCACCAGATTTATGCCTTTTCTTATATAACCAGGAAAGCAGAGGACAGCAAAATGGCTGTTGTCACCATCACTTCAAAGTGGAGTCATTTCATTGATCCTGTCACCAGGCTCAGTAGCAGTCCCTAGCACGGCTTCTCACATTTAGCACCCTAACAACAGAGGGTTAGTTCGTGCCGTTGGAATGGGACTGGCAGGGCGTGCCCTCAAAAATCTCACATTTTATCTTAAAAATCCATGCAAGAAACTGACATATTTGTGAAATGACAAATATCTGGGCTTATGTATTGTGGCAGTATTTGTAAAAACAAGGGATTTAAAATAATCTAAAATGAACAGCGATAGGAATCTTCAAGCTTACCGTGGAACATAACTATTGAGCTACTTAAAAAAAAAAAGAATGGGAGAATGGGGTGTCCCTATGTACAAACATGAATAGATGCTCTAGATGTTTTGACATATGAAAAGAACCAAATACAAATATGTAACATGCTAGAAATGATCACAAAGGAGAAATAGAAGATGAGATTCCATATTCTGAAGCTGTTCATGCATGTATAAATCAGTTCAGGAAGCATCCACATTCATAAATCCCTTTTTTCTTTGTTAGATTTGGTTTGAGTTTTGTTTTGAGACAAGCTATTACATAGCCCAGGCTGGCCTGCAATCTTCCTGCCCCAGCATCCAAAGCACTACAATTACAGGTGTGCAGTGTGTGTGTGTGTGTGTGTGTGTGTGTGTGTGTGTGAAATAGACAGACAGACAGACAGACAGACAGACAGACAGACAGACAGACAGAGACAGAGAAGGGGGAGAGATGACCTCAGGCCGTCAGTGTGAGATCTGATCTATTCGCAGCCCCGTGAGCCAGGCTTGCTGAGGAGCCTCCAATGGAGTTACAGACTCTACGCTAGTGAATCTGGGGACCCAAACTCTGGTCCTCTTACTTGCTCCAAGCACACATCCACTGAGCCATGTCTCCATTCTCTAGCCCAGGAAATTTGCAATAACAGCTCTGTGGTGGCAGGGGTTATTTGAGAATGTGAGAAAGGGAAGACAAGAATGAGGTGAGATTTTTTTTTTTTTTTTACGGTCTGCTTTTTTATATGAACCATGCAGCTGTATAACCTATTAAAAATCAAATTTAAAAACCACACAAACGTTTACTCTGCTTCATGGCATATTCACATCTGCCTTAAAATTACTTACGTTCTTTTAGAAAATAAATCATTAAACTCATAAGGCCTGCATTCTGGAACACTGGATACTCACTCAGCAAGCGGGCTAGCACTCTCTAACACACTAGCTGTGATTATCTGCTTAAGGACTGCACAAGACTGGCTTAGGCAACATACTGCCATGGAGTAGGGAGGGGGTCACTAGGCACTGCCCCCCAAGATCTATATGCAGTTAGCAGTCACTACAGGAGGGAGAGGTGCTTTCTTCAGTGGTATAGCCACTAGTGAGCTGCTCACTATGCTCTTAAAATAATCTCTTAGAATGATGCTTATAAAAACTCTAATAAAATGTATTGGATCATTAAAAAGAACAAAAGATACGAACACAGAAGGGGAATTAGAAAAGGTGGAAAACCATGGAACTAGGAGGAGGTAGAGAGAGAGTAAAGAGGGTTCAATGTGATCAAAATGCATTGTATACATGAATGAATTATAATGAAACCCATTATTATTTTTCCTCAGAAATGACAGTCTATAGGCAACTTTTATATCTCTGTGGAGTCCCTAAAAAATGATTTCATAAACCAAAAGAGCTATAAATGTCTTCTTTACTCCCTCGGACTGAGACTTTATTTGTAGGTGTAATGAGGCCAGAATTCAAAAGACAGACATTGTGAGGACCAGCAGGGAGGTGACTGTCACTTTCATGAATCCTGATTCCTTCTCCCAGGCTGTTCTCTTTGGAATCCCTTCAGAGAAATAAGCAGGCAGAGGGGATAGTGAGGACGCCAACCCCACCGCGGTGTCCTGATGGTCTCTTGGATATTCATAAGAGGCAGAATGATTCCACCTTTAGGTTCTAGTTCAGTTGTAATAATGAGTTATGAATAATTGATTGCCGTGTGATAAATTATTCAGGCAGGCACACAGTTTCCAAGGAATCCTGGAGGGAGTCTGGTTAATGGCTTAAGAGGAGCCAGAGGCAGCTGCTGAGGGGACACCCCTGCATCAGTCCTTGCTGCTGAGGTGTGAGAAGTTATAGTTAATGCCTCTCTCTCTCAGTGTGAGCCTCTCAAGGAGGAGCCATATGAACACCTTCTGCATTTTCATGAAGTGCAAGCTCCTTCTGGGCACTTCTAGCGTAAGGAAATATTAGAAGGGGTTCTTCCTCCATCAGAACCCTGGATTTGACATGAGCTAAGCACAGCTTTGCCAATGAAACTAGTAGTATATTGAAAAACTACAGATTCAAGAATGCAAGCACAGGCTCACACACACGCAAATTCATGTGCACACATATGCATGCATGCATAGGCAGAGACAGACAGACAGACAGACAGACACATACACATGTGAGCAGAACAATGCCAAAGTTAGCTTTACTGGAGGAAATTATCTATTGCTGTCAGTTTTCAGAACTCTTTCTGTATTTATTTAGCCTTTTAAATAAACTCAGTATTGAACTACTTTAAAGATAGAAAGACCCTACTTAAAATTCAATATGTTAATTCTAATCCATATTGAAGGACCAAGTACTTCATTCCAGAAGTAATGTTGAATGTCTGTCACTAACCCATCTTCTAGTCTGTCTGTCTGTCTGTCTGTCTGTCTGTCTGTCTCTTTCTCTATATCTATCTCTGTCTCTGTGTGTGTGTTTGTGTTTCTGTATGTGCACATGTGTGTTTGTGTGTACTTGCACATGTGGGTACACTGGCCTCTGCCTGCACATGTAGAGCCCAACAGTCAGCACTGGTGTCTTCCCTCATTGCCCTCCATCTTATTTTTGAGACAGGGTCTCTCACTGAACCTGGAGCTCAGTACTTGGCCAATGACACCCCTCCCTAATCCTTCGGCTTCTGCCTACAGACTACAGGCACATGCTGCAATGCCCAGCTTTGACCTGGGTGCTGGGGACCCAAACTCAGATCCTTACATCTGCATAGCAAGCACTTCATCCACTGAGCCATCTCCCCGGGAGTATTTCACAATTCTCTTTTCTAAAACAACTCAGAAAATGCTGCTGCTGCTTACCAAAGCTCAACAATTACGGCACTAGCATCTCTAAATAGCAATACAAAGAAAACTGAGTTGATCACTAAATAGCAAATCAAATATAAAAGAAGTGGAACTAGTTTTGTTTTGAAATTCACAGCATATGCATCTGTAGTAGCCCCATGAGGTGGAACACGGTGAAGGGAGAGAATGGAGAACAGCTGGGCCACAAATCTGTGGAGGCAGGAATAACTAAGTGATCAGGTTTTAAAGATTTCTACAAATAAAACTAATGAGAGAGAAGAAACATAGGCCAAAGTTTAATTAAAATGCTAAGTGACTAGCATATGTGGACAAGGCTAGGAAAACCTACTTCCAAAGACATTCTGATAAGAGACTCTAGATTCTGAAGGTTCCACTCTTCAAGACTCAGAAAAGTAGTGTGTTCGTATGATAACAGTGACTGCATCTCATCCTTCCCCTCCATGTGCTCAATAAAGGTCATACAGAACAAATTCTATCATTTCTCACTAAACTGAAAGCAATAAGGTTAATTAGAATGACCTTAAGGATAAAAAAAAGCCACTTTAAATTACTAAATTTCATGATGATCCCATTAGCAAATTCGACCAGCTGAATATTCTTGGGTGTTCAGAGTTTGGATTTTCAAATGTTAATTATTGAGGTAGAGCTGACACACTCCATACATGTGTTAAGTATGAAGTTTTAGAGAGTTTGATGTACACATTCAAGTACCATCTCCACAGTCATGGTAACAGTGCATCCATCATCCTCAAAGTTCCCTCATACTCAAGATTTAACTTAGTTTGTTTTTTTTCTTTGAGCAAATATCGGATGTTTATTCATTTAAATTTCTTTTCTTTTTTTTTTCTTGGATATTTTCTTTATTTACATTTCAAATGTTATCCCTTTTCCTGATCCCCACCAAGAAACCCCCTAACCCAAAGCCCCTCCCCCTGCTTCTATGAGGGTGTTCACCCACCTACCCCACCCACTCCCACCTCCCTACCCTCAAATTCTCCTACACTGGGGCATTGAGCCTTCACAAGGGCGCTCTCCTCCCATTGATGCCCAACAAGGCCATCTTCTGCTACATATGTGGCTGGAGCCATGGGTACTCCTTGTACTCCTTGTGTACTCCTTGGTTAGTAGTTTAGTCCCCGGGAGCTCTGGGGGGAGGGGAGTCTGGCTGGTTGATATTGTTGTTCTTCCTATGGGATTACAAACCCCTTCAGCTCCTTCAGTTATTTCTCTAACTCCTCCACTGGAGACTCTGTGCTCAGTCCAATGGTTGGCTGCGAATATCTGTCTCTGTATTTGTCAGGCTCTGGCAGAGCCTCTCAGGAGACAACTATATCAGGATCCTGTCAGCAAGCACTTCTTGGCATCCACAATAGTGTCTGGGTTTGGTGACTGTATATGGGATGGATTCTCCAGGTGGGACGCCAGGATCCCAGGCTGACCTCAAGCTGATTATATAGCCGAGGATGACCTGGAACTCCCATATTCCTGCCTCAACCTCCCAAGTGCTGTGCAGCACACTGTCTAGTTTATGCAGTCCTAAGATTCAAACCCAGTGCTTCATGCGTGTGCTAACTGAACTCAACTTTGCCCTCCACGGTTTGCTTTAGCAATTGAAACTTTAGCTAAGTTTTCATATAACCACCTAACAATAGTTTTCAGAACGTTCTTCAGCACACCAAAGACTCTCATTTGTAAGTTCATTTGCTCTTACTTGTAAGTTCTAGGTAACAGGGCTTGAAAGGGCAGCGGAGGAAGAAGCCACTGTGTTCTTAGCAGGCTTTGAACAGATACCCAGTTCCCTAGTATTTTAAAGCAGTGAAGGCCACGTAACATTAAGTGCTTATTTTCAATACTGTGAGATTATTTATTCAGTGGAGACTAAGTAGAGGACACTGGCTACTTTAAAAATATTTGATATTAACAGTGTTTACTTACTATGTAAATACATATTTACAAATCACTCTTTAAAAAAAAAAAAAGCAAACCTATGGCAAGCTAACCAAGAAGCTATTAGTAACACGCTGGACCTTCGTTTGTTTGCAGAAATCAAGGTTGCACCAAGGGCCTTGCACACGGGAAACAACTGCTTTACTACTCCCAGCCCTGTTCTTCCGTTCTGTACCGAGACAGGGATGGTCTCTCCCACTAAGTTGTCTCTTCTGGCCTTCAACTCAGTCTGTAGGCTGGCAGGCCTGGAGTTTGTGGCTCTCCCACCTAGATGGTGGTGGCATGGCAACTAAATTCCCTACTTCCCACCTCTTCCCTGAAAACCAAGTCTGCTGAAGAGAAACAGATTGAACCAGAAACAAACTTTAACGTGAGACGTTCTCCTCCTTGTCTTTTCTCTGAAGTCCAGGTCATGAATACCGCTCAACTCGAGTTACCCAAACATGGGTGCCACAACTGAACTTTTCAGTTCAAACGAGTTTAAATCTGGGTGCCAATCCAACTGCCCCTGGCTTCTCTCTAGCTGGATGCCTGGGTGGAAAAGGAAGTAGGTCAGTCTGGAAGTAAAGGGCATGTCTCTCTCGGCTGGCTCTCAGCTAGAGGAGAGCTAAGGCACAGCAAGAACTGCCTGCTGCCTACGAAGCAGCAGGGCATTCCAGAAGTGGCTGCAGACAAATCCTGAGGAAGGACACCTGAATATAACAATAAAAATGGGATGTGGGATGGGGCACTGTGCCTGATATCATCAGGCTTGTGTAGCACCCAGGAGACTCTGAATACACTCAGCCTCGTCAGCCAGGAGAACCTTAGGGTTCTTCTTGACCATGTTTAAAACAGTCTGCTGCTAATGTGTATGCGTGTGTGTGTGTGTGTGTGTGTGTGTGTGTGTGTGTGTGTGTGTGTGTATACATATACATCTCTTTGATTTAAAACAAAGTCTTCTTTTGGTGAGAAAAACAAATATCTTGAGCCAGATTATACTTATAGATTTTTGTTCTTGAATATTTTGCTTTCATCATAAAATATTCATCAACTGAGTGAGACAACAATAAGAAAAAAAAATTTAATAGGCTTTACACGCAAACCTCGCCTTTTTTTTTTTTTTAATTTGGCTACTCAAAAAGGACAATAAAAAGGACCTAGTACCTCCTAAAGATCTGCCTATCTCTGCCTTCCCTGTGCTGCGGTGACAAGGGCAAGCCATCACACTCACCATACTTAGAGGGTTTGGGGGAATCAAGCTAAGTTCCATATGCTTGCAAGACCAGTATTTTACTGACTGAGCCATCAGCCCAGCCCCTCCCCCCACTTCATAGATCTCAGTGAATATTTCTAGTTTCCTTCAAGGGTATTACTGAATGTTGGCAGAACCGTTAACTTCCCTACTCAAAACTTCACAAAACAAGCGCACCGGGAGAGGGAGGCAAATGGCACAAGGAATGTAAACAGTCGGAAAACTCTGAACAAATATTCTCTACTGCAGTCATCTGAAGCCACTCTCCTACCAGCAGCAGTGAGAGAGTGTGGCGTTTAAAGCCATCACCTGGTGTCCCCTTCACCATAGTAACATCATTTTTTTTTTTTTAAAGAAAAGGGTGCTTGAGTGTTGTCTCCAAAGCAAGTTTCTCCAGCCTTCTGGTCTGTAAACGCAGAAGGAAAGCTTGAGGTCTCTTCTGTCCTAAGAGATGCGGTCGAGTGGCTGGGGGCCCCTCTACCTTGAGAGACTGGCTTCTTGACCATGCTTGAAATAAAGGAAAACAATGGTCTGACTTTGCACTTTTGTCTCCTGTTCACTCCATCCCAAACCCTGCATGTCGGAAGAAGGCCACAGCTTAGTTTTGAGCCTTCTACAGGCAGGGAACTAGCAAAGGCCACAGTTGAAGCCAAGTTCGATTCTATCCTGACTAGATCTACCTAAGGACAGAATTGCCAAGGACGTCATTTGACATTTTAAAAATAATTTTAGTAAACTGTTATACTGTATTTTATATAGAAGATTGGCATTTTTGAAAAACGATCACTATAAAATAAAACGGAAGAAAACTGTTTTGGTAGCTAGGAAGGCAATATGTAAATACATCCTGGGTTTCCTCTAACTTGATTTCATAATTCTCCACTCCATAAACCAGTATTAAATTAGCTCATCATTCCTAGTCTTCCTTCACAGACCCCAGCTACAGAGGAATGGCTATAACATAAAAATGATAGCTTTAATACGGTATATGGAATGAGCTCAAAGGTGAGCCATTAACCCCACTTATGATTTCTTAGAGTGACTCAAAAACAGCGAGCACGTGTTAAAATGACTAAATAATTCTAACAGAAAACTCCACTAAGCTGTATTAGTAGGCACAATATATAAATGCTGGCTTTGCTGATGCCTGCTAGTTATTAAATCGCTCACGGCTGAGTTTCTGAAAACAGACAGACTTGTTATCCCCTCTCTCTCAGCCCCCCCTCGACCCCACCCTCCCCACCCCTCTCCCCACTTAAACCTCCCTTCCACCATCCCAACTTTCCCCTTCATATCACGTGTTCTAGTCCCCCCTCATGTTTTACCCCCTCCTTACCAATGGGGTCTGTCTAGTTTCCTGAAGGCTAAGTTAAGCATACCAGTCTAAAGATGTCATGCTAAGTTATGACTGAGAATGTGATCTTTCTCTTTCTGGATCTGAGTTATGTCACAATAATGCTTTCCAGCTGTGCCCAGTTACTTAAATGTTTCATAAATTTATTTTCTTCACAGCTGAATAAAATTCCATTGTATATAGCTACTATATTTCCCTCATCCATTCAACAGTTGATGGGCACTTAGGCTGTTTCTCTATCCTAGTTATAGGAATGGAGCAAGAATGAAAGTGGATGAATGTGTGTACTAGGAAACAGACTGTTGGCTATATACACAGGAGCAATATGGCTAGGTCATATGGTAGCTGGTTTTCTAGGATTTTTTGAGAAAATGAACACTAATTTGCATAGTGGCTTTTTTGTTTGTTTGTTTTGTTTTTTGTTTATCGAGACAGGGTTTCTCTGTGTAGTCCTGGCTGTCCTGGAACTCACTCTGTAGACCAGGTTGGCCTCGAACTCAGAAATCCACCTGCCTCTGCCTCCCAAGTGCTGGGATTAAAGGCGTGCGCCACCACTGCCTGGCACATAGTGGCATTTTATAAGCTTCATTGGATGAAGTTACCATAACAGGGGATTATGTCCCTCCTAAAACCCAAAGGCTGCCAAATAAGAAGCCCAGTGCCAGGAGTGGGATACCATCCCTGAAGCTACTGGTCAGGAGGGTTCAGGAGACACCAAAGCAACAAAGTCTACTGCCATTGCTCTTGGCTATCCAACAAAATATGATGGTAAGACCATATTGCTGAAGACACAACACACTTTGGTCACAGGACATGGAGAAATCAAGCTGGCACTGATCAGGAAGTTCCCTCCTTGGAGAACCCTTGAGTCATGCAGGCTACTGGTGGAGAAATGTCATCCACAGTCTTACAAACTGTGAACATTAAGAGGTGCGATAAAGGCCTAGCAAGATACATCCATGAACACAATAGTGGTACAACGTTTTAAAGACAGCGCTGCTTTCTGACTGGATTGAAGACCTGCCTTGCACTATGTCTGACCAAGAATCCACGGTTGGAACTACCCTCTAAAATTTTATCTCAATACCCAGAGCAGAGTGCAACACTCAGAGCCCATGAGAGACTGACTCACTGTGCAATGGACAGTGGTTAACAGAGACTCATGTGTGGCTGAAGTGCAGAGTCACTGTCAGTCCAGTGTTGGGACATGTGTAACACACCCTGGTCAGAGGTTCAGGAACCATCATGAAGGGAGCTTGGGAAGACTCTGAAAGCCATAGGTTGAGGAGGACCCAAGTGAAGCAGTGTCTTCTGGACATGACAGGAAAACTGCAATCTCTCATGAACCCACAGCAGCTGTGGCTGCCTGCAGAAGACCTGTACAAGATCAATTCAGTCAATTTCTACCATGAAGTTCTAGCCCTGCCCCCTCACCCCTGACTCCTAACTGACGAACTATTGACAGAGGCTTCTGGGGTAGGAAGAGCCAATTTTTTTTCAAGTGTGTTGAGTCCTGGTAGGCTGACCACATTCCAGTGAATGGGCTCCATATCCATGAATAGCTGGGCAGTTACAAACTGGACTCTCAGGGGGTTATTTTTAAAATGAGAGAGAGAATAAGAAGGGAACAGTGGGCTTGGGAGAAAGTCAGGAAGAAGGACATGAGGTGAATATGATCAAAATACATTGTGGGAAATTCTTAAATAATTCATAAAATATATTTCAAAAGAAAATTGACTTATATTGTAAAATTATGCATTCTGGAAAAGATTTTCACTCAAAATTGGATTTGGTAATATTGAGCTACTAACATGAATGTACTAATCTTTTGAGAAGAAATAATATCATTTTTATGCACAGTGAAACATTATACAGAGAAGGGAGGGTGTTTCAGTTCACTCCTTACAAAATAAACATGTTTTCTCCATCTCTTAGTGTGTCATAAGTAAATTCAAAAACATTAAGTCTTTTCTAATTATAGCTGAGCCTCCTGGCAAATATAATCATAATTTATGTCTGAGTCTCAAATATCTACTGAATGATGCAGACAGAGTGCCTGTGACTTTTCAGTGACTGTAGCAGAGGTCTTCATTAGCTTACACAGTTATGCCTGCAGAGAGGGTACACTAGTAGAGACAAGATTTACCCTCACCAAGGACTCTAACAGATACAACTAACAATCTTGTATAAGAAAAGGACCTCGATACCCAGCTACAGGCTCATGTGATATTAAGTCAGCCCAGTGAGTTACTATGCAGTAATTTAAAATGAGGTGTTTTGCCTGAATGAATATTCATGATGTGTGTGCCTGGTGCCCTCAGATGCCAGGAGAGGGCATCAGATACCCTGGAACTGGAGTTGTAGACATCTGTAAGCCACCATGTGGGTGCTAGGAATCAAGGCCAGGTCCTCTAGAAGAGCAGCCAATGCTCTTAACTACTGAGGCAACTGTCCAGCCTCTTAAAATGATGCTTTTATACAGTCTTTAGTAACACGGAAAAATACTTAAATCTCAGTGCTTTAAAAATGGATGCAGAACTCTTATATATACACTGAAGTCCTAGGCTACTTTAAGGTCTTGTGGGAGAACAGAATTGTTGCTACACAATGGCAGAGCTCATCACACCTTGAAGTGTTATCTTCTCCAAACCAGGATCAGTCTCAGCACTGTAAGTTCTTCAGTCCCTCCCACCAGCGCTGCTCAGTCAGCACTGGAGGAGGAGGAAGAGGAAGAGGAAGAAGAAGAGGAGGAGGAAGAGGAGGAGGAAGAGGAGGAGGAAGAGAAAGGAGAAGAAGAAGAGGAGGAGGAGAAAAGAGAGGAGAAGGGAGCCCTCCTCACAATTCTAATACACAATAAGGCCTGAAAACAACTACCCCTAACAAATACTTCAGGCTTCACATGAAATAATCCTTCCCAGGAAACCCTGCCTATTATCAGAACCTATAAGCTTAGATGGATCTGAGTTTGTCACAGTAACCAAGACGTTTTAATCCCCAGCGTAGCACATATACCAACTTCTTCCTCATGATTATGAAATTAGCATTTTTGGCTCCTCTAGAATGCACACTCAGACCACCTGTAAATGCTCAAGAATTTAGAGACCCGTGCCAGGCCCCAGGCCACACAGAATCTATTGGCATGACTCAAGCATCTATACTTTGGAAGTGTGAGTCTTTTGTTGAGCCAGAGTTAAGAGCTTCTACTATAGATCCTGAGGATTCCGTAAGCAGTAAATGGTGACCATTAGATATTAACTGGGTTTTTGTTTTTATTTTTGTTTTCCTTTTAAATTGTTTGTGTCTCCCCAACCCCCAAGATTGGGCTGCCAAAACACACAAAGGTTTCAGTGAAGAGTGAGTCTCCTTTGCTCCCTGTCACTCATCTCTGAGGCAAGACCATGTTTTGTTTTTTTTTTAACTTGCCTGTCGAAATAGGAAAAGCCCAAAGGTTGTCTAGTTTGTTCTGCTGCTTCTGTAGGCACACCTGCACTTCTCATAAAATGCTTGTACGTTACTTTCAGCATGGGAAATGAGGAGTGCTGAAGACATTGCATGTGTGCCTGGAGCACACAGAGACACTGAGAATTTCCACAGAAAGAGTTGCCTTGAATGAAATGGCATGATGAGGAAGACACTATCTATTTGACATAAGTGAATAACTGTCAAATTCTTCCACTGACTTTGTTCAGAAATATTTTTATTTCTGATGGAATATTTAGGATTTCACAGAACCATCACTAGGAAGAAAAGAGGCACCGCTTGGTGTCAGCATTGAACGTGATTGGCAACAAGGCTGCAGAATTTCCTTGTTTAACCAGAAGTACCTCACTACCATGGGCTATCTCACCATACTAAGGGAGCTGAGGCCTGGAATCCAGAAGACTAATTCAAACACGTTGTGTTCTTCAAAGACCTAGCTTCCCTTACATCCATGCAAGAAGGCGATTCTATCTCGCAGCAACACTGTATAAGGCTGAGACGTCTTCTGGAGAAACTGGCTGATACCAAAGCTTGGCCTTGCTCGGTCAGTTAACTCGGTTTGCTTTTCCCCCTCTCTTCTTCTCCATCACTTCTCTCTGCTGTTCTTCCTCAGTTCGTTCTGGCAGCCACTCCTGGCTCTGCTGTCTCCTCCATTTTGTGTGCCTGACTGAGTGGGAAATCAGCCCGTTATGACTTTGAAGAACACCCAGTACAGTCAAGCATTCTTCAGGGAAGGAAGGGTCCTTGAGGTTGAAGCATGGGCTTGAGGACATTTCTTTAAGGACTTGGAAGTTTTTCATCTTTAAAATGAGAGATAGAGACATCTCTCAAAAGAATACATGTCAGCTGCCAACAGACAGATGATAAGGTACTCAGCATCATTACCACTAGGAAAATGTATCTTAAAGCCACAAGAAGATCTACTTCTTTATACTTAGTGTGATGATGATGATGAGAAAGCAAGTGCTGCTGTGGAAACAGAGAAAAAGAAACACGCTCTGCAGGTGGAAATGTAAATTAGTACAGCTATTGTGAAAGACAATGGGAAGTTCTTCAAAAAATGAAGAACAGAACTATTCCATGGTCCAGTAATCCCACCAGTAAGCACAAACCAGAGGAAAGTCGGTGGAAAGAGACATCTGCATTGCCATTTTTATTGCAATAGTGTTCCTAAGAACCAAGAAATGGAGTCAACCCAAGTATCCACCAACTGATAAGTAATGAAGTGAAGTGCGACACAGACATACGTGGAAATACTTCCTGGTCTTCAAGGGATAAAGTCCCGTCATTACAGCATCATGCTATGTCTAAGTCCCACACAGAAAGACAAATACCACAGGATCTCAGCAAGTGTGGAATCCACACGCTTATCTCATAGACGTAGAAAAGAGGAGTGAAGGAGGTAAGAGAGACATGCAGTGCTTAGCAGACATGGGGAAACCCAGGACAGTCTGGTAGTGACTGTGAAAACTAGGAGAAATAAGTCCCATTTCAAGGTAAGATGACTGTACATTAATGACAACGTACTGTATGTGTAGAATTTTAATGTCTTCCTCACAGAGAAATGGTATTTGAGGAAAGAGATATACTTATCCTGATTTGAAAATTATATAATATATACACAAACTGAAATATCACATAGTATCCCATAAATACACATAATTTTATGTATCAAAGATTCTTGGAATTTTCTTTTGAAATGCTTTGGCAGCTTAATGAAAATATAAACTGAAATTATGAACTATAATATTCTTTTAGAACATAATTACAACCATTAGACCAGAGTGTTTATAATTATGAAAGAAAATATTCCCAAAAATAGATTTCTAAATTTCATGATGCATAATGTCATAATGGAAGAAACAGCTTGCTCATTCACTACTTGATGTAACAGTTTAATCTTATTCTTACTGCAATAACTAAAAAAGGAATGTCAGATATCTGTGCCCAAAGAAAACTCTCTCCAAACACGCACTAATCAAGCGTAATGCCTGCAGTTTTTATTTTTATCCCACTGCTAGTCGGAGAGCAATAAAAATTTAAAGGAATGTGCTATTTACACTTACAGTGTAATTAAAGTTCCCAGTATACACAAAATGTTAATGATGGTGTGGTGCCCCCAAGTGGCAAAGTAATGAACTGCAGAACTCTGTTGGGAGAGTCAGAAACTGTGGTCCATTTTGTCAAGTTGATTGTATGAGTATATTACATAAACCTGTATTTCACTGGAACCAATCATTAGTGTCTTCATCCAAGTTCAGTCTCGGGGCTATTAAAGTCAATTCTTTTAATATTTAACATGAGAGAGATCTGGCCTGCTCCATAAGGAAACATTATAGAAATCTTCTTAGCAAGCATTCCAGATATGACATCACTTCCTTCTGTCTGTGGTCTAGTGCATGAAGCAGATACGAAAGGCTTACCTAGTAACCAAACTGTTGAGTAATTAGGGGTGCTAATGAGATAGCCTTCTCATAAGCCAAAGGCTCAAGTGTCAACAGTGTGGGAGTGAGAGGGGGTCGTTCTAAAACATAATATAAACCAAAATTAGGAGCTAGAATATTCTCTTTTAGAACATAATTACATCTTGTAGTTATCAGAAACTTAGCATGCACTCTGTGTGGCTAGAAGACCACCTTCAGGACTGAAGAGGGAAAGTCCTTTTCAGAACGGCATGTGGTACTCAATCTTCATTATCTGCCTGGCAAGATTTAGAATTTTTTGCCGGGCGGTGGTGGCACATGCCTTTAATCCCAGCACTTGGGAGGCAGAGGCAGGCGGATTTCTGAGTTCGAGGCCAGCCTGGTCTACAGAGTGAGTTCCAGGACAGCCAGGACTACACAGAGAAACCCTGTCTCGAAAAACCAAAAAAAAAAAAAAAAAAATTAGAATTTTCCTAGGAGACGTATCACTGGGCATGTCTGTGAAGGCACCTGTCGAGAGGTTTATCTGAGGAGGGAAGACCCCTGAACATGGATAGCATCGGTTTATGGGCTGTGGTCCTGGATTGAATAAAGAGAGGATGGAGAGAAGAGTACCACATCCGCGTTTCTCTGCTCCCTGACCGTGGACACAATGCGACCAACAGCTTCACACTCCCACTGCCACACCACACGATGATGGACTGCATGTCCTCAAACTTGGGGACAAGATAAACCTCTTCTAAAATTGCTTTGTAGGTATGTTGTCATGACATTAAGAAGACTAACAAATATAGAGTGTAATTCGTGCTCTAGGAAACCCAGAAAAATGCCAGCTTTTGCCCTTCTGCACGCTGGAACTGACTGGAAATGCTAAGTTCTAGGTCACTACAACTTCTTCAAGTGCTATACACTGAGGCGATTTCAAGAGCTGATCTTTACCATCTTTATAATTCCTACATCATAGCAAGACA
>JANHMN010000020.1:4564588-4588695 GCA_030674055.1 Rhabdomys pumilio | reverse complement strand
GTTTCTCTGCTCCCTGACCGTGGACACAATGCGACCAACAGCTTCACACTCCCACTGCCACACCACACGATGATGGACTGCATGTCCTCAAACTTGGGGACAAGATAAACCTCTTCTAAAATTGCTTTGTAGGTATGTTGTCATGGCATTAAGAAGACTAACAAATATAGAGTGTAATTCGTGCTCTAGGAAACCCAGAAAAATGCCAGCTTTTGCCCTTCTGCACGCTGGAACTGACTGGAAATGCTAAGTTCTAGGTCACTACAACTTCTTCAAGTGCTATACACTGAGGCGATTTCAAGAGCTGATCTTTACCATCTTTATAATTCCTACATCATAGCAAGACATAGGAAATCATTTGTCATGCGTATTTTTAACCATAGTTGAAGGTCCAAGGAGAAAACCAGGAAGAACTTACAGGAGCCAGATGCTGCTGAAGAAAATAGACACTGGGAGAGAAGCTTGATCTTCCAGGGGCAAAGGGATTCTTCAGGACATTATCCTATCCTTTGCTTTGTATTCTTCCCATGGTGTGTGTGTGTGTGTGTGTGTGAGAGAGAGAGAGAGAGAGAGAGAGAGAGAGAGAGAGAGAGAGAGAACAGACAGACAGACAGACAGACAGACCGGCAGTCAACCTTGGGTACCATTGTTCTTCAATTCCTATTCACCTCGCTTTTGAGGATTTCTCACTGAAGCAGGAATTCTTCAGTTTCCTTGGCTGCCAGGAAGCTAGCCCCAGGGATCCATCTGCGCCCAGCTCCCAGCATGGAGATTATGAGCACGCCGCACCACATCTATCTTGTTCTATGTGAGTTCTAGGAATCAAACTCAGGTCCCCCCTCACTTCACCAGCTGAACCACCATCCCAGCCTAACTTCAGTTCCAATGAACTGTTTTTGGTTTTTTGGGTTTTTTTGTTTTGTTTTGTTTTGTTTTGTTTGTTTTTTTGTTTTTCGAGACAGGATTTCTCTGTGTAGCCCTGACTGTCCTGGAACTCACTCTGTAGACTAGGCTGGCCTTGAACTCAGAAATCCGCCTGCCTCTGCCTTCCAAGTGCTGGGATTAAAGGCATGCACCACCACCACTGCCCGGCTTTCCAAAGAACTTTTAACTACAACAAATAGAAAACGGATTAATCTAAAATGGACGCTTAACTGTAAGAGAGGACCAATCCAATGGTATTAGGAGTTTTCCCCTATTGTGAGAGTTTATAGGGTTTGACCAAAATTCAAGATGACAAGGGTACCATTAATGTGAACCAGTTTTAAACAAGGCACTCCATTTGTTTTAAGTTTCTAGCTTCTGACTACATATTCCGAAGCTCTTCCAGAGAGGACAAAGGAAAGACTGCACTTTAATCTTTCTTTCGGTACATCCCATTTATCTTGCATGTGAATTACTGTTTATTTGTATTTTGTAGCATTTTTAAAAAATAGTCATCATGAATGTAGTGGCTATTCCTGGTGGTCAACTTGATTGTATCTGGAATGAACTACAATCCAGAACTGGAAGGCTCACCTGTGATCCAGATCTTGAGGCACAGTGGCTATGAACTCCAGGAGACTAAGGCAAGGAGAGCTCTGAGTTCAAGGTCATCTGGGACAAAGCAAGTCCCAGATCCAGGCGTGGCGGCACACACCTCTAATCTGGGCCACACCTTCTGCTAGAAAACTACATAATGACGTTGGAAGAAGGAAGATTCTCTTTTCCCCTGCTTGCTTTGTGGGACTGAGCGACTGCTAGATCCTTGGACTTCCATTCACAGCTGCTGCTGACCATTGTTGGGGAGTTGGACTACAGACTGTAAGTCATCAACAAATTCCCTTACTATATATATAGAGACTCCCCATACGTTCTGTGACTCTAGAGGACCCTGACTAACACAATGAAGAGTTCAGCTTGTCCCACTGAGGACGTCTCAAAGACGGTCAGTAGGAATATTTTGCCATTGAGACTGGTGTGCATTAAAAAAATCATTTTTACATAATCTACCCTATTCACCTGCTCTGATCATTTGAATACTTCATTTGGCTCTGAAATATGCATCGTATTTTTATAATCTTATCTGGGGCTGGAAGTGTAGCTCAGTTTTAGAGCAAAACCCTGTGACTTCAAGTAAAATGGGGGTGAGGCATCTATACAGAAATCAGTGAAGGACTTTTTCTGTTTGTAAGCTTCTTGTTCATTATAGGGTACAGATCAGATGTGACTCCATGTTCTAAGCCAGTCTGTAGCTACGCACACATTGCACATTTTATTACTTACAGTTCTTCTCCAGGCTTGGCTTTTTTGTCTGACACCAGATAGACAGTTCCAAAACTTCCACTGCCAAGTTTCTTTTGAAGAACATATCTTCTTGCAATCAACGTGGCTGGGCACATGGAAATGGCTGCAGGTCCGCTCACACACTTAGCAGTCTCGTGGAATTTCAGCATTGCTCCAAACAAGATAAAATTGGCTTGTTCATTCACAGAGACAGTTGGGCTTCCGAGCTGATGTTTGAAAAGTCAAACAGGAAGTGTTGATTGATGCCAGAAATATGGGAACTCCACAGATCATGTCTAAAAGCAGCTACACGATTCCCACAAAAAAAAAAAAAAAAAGTATGAGCTTTTGGCAAGGATATATGCACTGTACCTTGTGTTATCACACCAGCTAATGCGCGTGCACTGTGAGTGAGTGTGTGTGTGTGTGTGTGTGTGTGTGTGTGTGTGTGTGTGTGTTTTGTAGGGTGGAAGAAAATACTGAAAATTCCAGAAGGCACTCTCTCACAAAAAGAGAGCCTTCCTTATACATGAAACTTCATAACAACGGTTTACAGCCACATTTTTACTGACTCCTAAAATGTATATTTGTTTTATGATTCATATTTCATTAAGATATTTATACCCCCCCCCATCAACTTAAAAAATAATGCAAACACAGGGCCATGGCTTCCTCTAATGCACACATGCATCTACTCCCTGGTGCTGCTCTCCTCCTCAGTCTGCTTTGACTCATCAACAGAGTAAACTGGGATTCAACCACAAATTAGCATATTCTGCTTTCCTCTGCTTTTTGACCATGTAGACTTTAGGTCACAGTTTTGAGGTGTCTGTTTGTTAAACTAGCTAAGTGGAGGGATATATTAATTCAGTGTCCCCCAATCTTAAGCAAAATCTGATTCCATTTCTGTTATACACACTGGGCACAGGGCAATCTCCTGGATTAGAAGTAACAACATGTACCTCAAGCCTAAGACTGCTTTTTAAAGCTAGCTGAACATAAACGTAGTCTAGGTAAAACCATAGTTTCTGGAGGAGCTATGAAATGTGTACGGCACATTTGAACGGCAGCACTGTTTCATGAGTAAGTATTCCATAAAACACACGTTTACTCATTCCATCAAAGTGTTAAATGTTTTGTTGAAAACAGTGCTTTTGTTTAAAATCTATATGAAGATAGGACTTCACACTGACTACTATGGACACCTTGGCATTAGGTTTCCATAGTCAGCAATTCTACAGCAACAAGAAAAAAATACTGTTCTAATGATGACCTGTGGGCTTCACATTTAGCACAAAACCTACCAAGGACACTCAAATAGAAAAAAATTGCAAAACATAAGACCTGTTTGTAATATTGTCTTCTTTAAATAATGGACTGAACTATTTTATCTAGTCCCAGTGAGAGCAATACCCGTCTCCTCAAGGAAATGTTACTAAAATCTGCAGCACCGAAAGAATAGGCCTCTAAAAGGTACCTTCTGTTTGCTTCTTTGACTGTCATAAAAGTGGTGATTTCTAGATAAACTAAGCTGTTCGAGAAAAATGTATGGCTACTCCACAGCCTTTCTCATTCTCAATGTGGAGAGGCAATTAAAGTCCCCATTTAGTGAAGGGCTGAACTTAAGATGGAAGGGCCAAAGCTTCTATTTGTAATGAAGTGATAAACCCAGTAGTGTGTGAGCAGCCTCTCCAGGCTAATCTCACTGAGTCAGCTCTGTCACCCTCATCTCTGTTGGTAACCATGGAATCCATTGCAGCCTGGATCTGAACCTGGGGCAGTGGATGAACTTCGGTGCTAGAAGCATAGGTTGTATTTGTATCCCTGGGGCCTAGCTAACAGCTGGCATACAGTAGGTGTATCAGTAAACGTTTGGAGAGCAAAGAAAGGTCCAGCATACCAACTGGGACCCAAAGACAAGTAAAGGAAAGAAAACATAATAGGAACTTGAAGAAAGCAGAGACATGCTCACTTTGTGCTAACCATTCCTGGGGTAAACGACCCATCCCTCTAGGGCAGGCAAAGAGAAAGCCAAGTGATTACCGCGGGTGGGAACTGAGTGGTTTCTGTCCATGTTAAAAAAAAAACAAACCAAACAAAAAACTAGAAAGCTGTTTTGACTTGGGGTTCTGCTAAATCTGACCTGAGAGGTAATCTCTAACCCTGAGGTAAAAACGAAAAACTTGTCTCTTCAACAAATAAACCTTGAATTTTTCGCAGAGCAGGTGAATGTATATCAAGGAGCAGGGCGCTTAGTCTCCGGAAGGGGACTGGGGCCGGGGGCTGTGGGACCCACTGCCCATCCACTTTCGTTACCTTTTCAGGTCCCCAGGTGTAGGCGCCTGGCCAAGCCTCAGCCTAGAGCTCGCTGCTTGGACCAGTGAGGTTGTTTAACAACGTCGCCACGGAGACGGCGCGGGGGCTGCTGGGAAGTTGACGTTCGGTGCCCAAGCCTGCGGAAGCGCGCAGGACCCTGTGAGGCAGGGTGAAGAGAGGAGGGCGGGGCAGAACGAGCTTCCCTGAGGAGGCAGGCGCAATTGTGAGACGAATGGCCCAAGCTTCTACACCAAGTTACCACCACCCGTCCCGAAAACACTTTCCCCTCCAGGAAGAGCCCTCAGCGTCTCGGGGCCTGGCTTCCCAGTGACGTCGTTCCCAGGCACTTCCTGTTTCCGCTCGCGTTTTCTACACACCTAAAGCTCTGCAGTTTCTCCCCGGGCTCCTACCTGCTGCTCATGAAGTGAGCCGACAGCCCCGCCGGGAGAAAGCAGCAGGTGGGTCGGGAGGGCAGGGGCACCTTGGGGTAGGAAGATCTGTGGTTGAGGAATTAGATACTACCTTTTGCTCACCTTTGCCTTGCCCTTTGCATGGATTTGCTGGGCTACTTTGTTCAGGATCAAGTCATTAGTTTACAGTGAGTTTGCAGAAACCACAAGACAGACCAGGAAAGAAATGACAATTCAGAATTAAAAGTGTTGAGATGTTGGCGGAGGTGGATCTGAGGTGAGATAAAATCAAGCGCAATAATAATGTTAGCTGATACCAAAATCAAAAAATTCAGGAGGATGCAGTTTTCTGTAGTATCCCCTAAAAAATCAAAATGCAAAAACTCCAAGATTGACAAAACTTTCACGATTTTAAACAAAGGCAAGGCTGGCAATAGCATTGTTAGCATCGTGCTAATCTATATTTGAAGCCTGAGGCGAGAGGGAAAACCAGCAATACCAATCCAGTCGTTAGCCAGTTAGGCCATTAGTAAGGGGGTGTAAAGAATCCTAATTGAGGTTGAAATTGCATACTTGGGATCCTAGAAGCATAAAGCTGAGTTTTTCCTTAGCCCAAACTGCTATCTAATGTACCCTACACTTAAGACCTGTAACAAGGGTCTACTTATCCATAAGAAAGAAAAATTGGGTCATTATGTATCTTTTGCTGGAACTTAAGGCATTTATAAGGGTTGTCATTTTTATACCTTAGGATTTTGCCTTGACCCTCATCAAACAGATACTCAGTCTTGTAAAATGGAAATATAACTCCAGTAGCAAAATCTGTAGTTTCTATATTGGTGTGACTATAATGTCCCTATAAGGCTAGGAGTAACCTCCATCATTAACCAAAGATCAAACCTCTTGAAACTGAGTTTGTGTCTTGTACTGCACAAGAAAAAAAAAAATGTTTGGCTAGGTATTTTGACACCCAATATAGTTTTGTTTAAAAAGCGTGTCTCATTTTCTATTGAAGCAATGATTTGGTACCCTTCTAAGTACTATATTAGAATTCTCTAGCAAAACAGAACTAATGGTAGCAATCTATCAGTATGTACATACACACACCTAGTCACAGGATTCATTAGAATGCCTTAAAGTCTGTGGTCCAACTGTCCCAACAATGGCTGTCTTCTGACAAAAAGTCCAACAGTCTGATAGTTATTCGGTCCATGAGAGTGGATGTCTCAGCCGATCTTCAGTATCCAGTAGAATCATGAAGAAGTAGGCTTTAATGCCAGTGAAGGAATGAAATTGTCAAAGAGCAAGCTGGCAAAGAACAAGAGCTTCCTTTATCTCTATATGGGCTGCCATGAGAAGGTGTGGCCTAGATTTAAGGTGTGTCTTCCACCTCCAGTAATCCAGTCAAGAAAAGTCCCTCAGTGGCGTATCCAGGAGCTTGGGTCTTAGTTGATTCTAGATATACTCAAATTGACAACTAAGAAGAGCCATCAAAAGGACCATCAATTGAAAATTTTTTTTGTTTCAACAGGGAGTCCTGACAGTCATCATGGGTATCCGGGGACTAATGAGTTTTGTGGAAGATTATAGTAATGAATTCTTTGTTGATTTGAAATTGCGGAACACAAAAATTATCATCGATGGCTATTCTCTTTTCCACCGACTTTGCTTCAATTCAAACTTGGAGCTCAGGTATGGAGGGGACTATGATTCATTTGCAGATGTTGTACAGGAATTCTTTGAATCGCTGTTGGCTTGTCATATTTGTCCATATGTTGTATTAGATGGAGGATGTGACATTTCAGATAAAAAGCTGACAACCTTGAAGGATCGAGCCAGAGAGAAGATCCAAGCCGCCCGTTCCCTTTCTCTTGGTGGGGGTGGGAATGTGTGTCCCTTACTCATCCGAGAAGTGTTCATACAGGTTCTGATCAGGCTTAAGGTATGTTTTGTCCAGAGCTTTTCAGAAGCAGATCGGGACATTATGACACTTGCCAATCACTGGAATTGTCCTGTGCTATCATCAGATAGTGACTTTTGCATTTTTGACCTGAAAAGTGGGTTTTGCTCACTGAATAGCTTTCAGTGGAGAAATCTGAGCACTATTAAGGATACACGAGATTACTATATTCCTGCCAGAAGCTTTTCCCTTGATGCATTCTGCCATTACTTCAACAACATGAACAAAGCTCTACTGCCTCTCTTTGCGGTGCTATGTGGAAACGACCATGTTAATCTGCCCATCATGGAGACATTTGTAAGTAAAATACGTCTACCCCTTAATTCTAAGGGGAGGCGATATCACCGAGTTCTAGGACTTCTGAACTGGCTGTCTCATTTCAGTGACCCCACTGAAGCACTAGATAACGTTCTCAAGTCTCTCCCTAAAAAGAATCGAGAAAATGTTAAGGAACTTCTCTGCTGCTACATGGAGGAATACCAGCAGTCCCAGGTGAAGCTTCAGGACTTCTTCCAGTATGGCACTTACGTCTGTACGGACGCTTTGGATCTGGGTTTACCAGAGTGGGTACTAGCAGCTCTGGCCAAAGGCCAGCTACCACCTTTCATCAGTGATGCTTTGGTGCTCCGAAGGACCTTTCTTCACACACAGGTAGAAAATATGCAGCAACCAAATGCCCACAGAATATCTCAGCCCATCCGCCAAATCATCTATGGACTCCTTTTGAATGACCCATCACACCCAGAAGATATATCCCAGAATACATTGCCTTCCCAGCTTCTGGCTTTCAATGAAGTGGAAAGAATTAATACAAATATTAAAACATCAACTGTTTATGCAAAACAACTGCTCAAGGATCATTGTGACTTGAGCAAACTGGCTGAGGTAAGTTTGTAAGACTAATAAAATTCTTAGAAATTTCTTTATAGGTTATAAGTTGCCTTTGTATGTGCTGGCTTTCACAAGAACACATTGGTTGCCACTTGCCTTCATGTTGTGTGTGAAGGTTAGACCTCCAGTGAACTAGGTAGCCTCTTAGCTAGTGTCGGTGCTAACTCAAACCTAGCACTTAGTACTACTTATGCTATTTTCAGTGTTCTTCAGTAACCTGTTTCCTTTGAAGTTATTGTATTATTACTGATTCCCAACTAGAATAGGAACATGTAATTTAAAAGGTGGGGAAAGGATTGAACTGTAAAAAAAGTGTGTACATAGGCACTTGATACGGGCATAACAGCATCTCAGATCAGAGTTCAGTTAAGATTAGTACTCATGTGTCCATCTGTCTAAAGGTTTTGTTTTTAGTAATGAGCACCTCGTTTTAGGCTTTGAGCTTAAAGCCCAAAGAGTTAGAACAAGCTGGCAAAGAACAAGAGCTTCCTTTATATGGGCTGCCGTGAGAAGGTGTGGCCTAGATTTAAGGTGTGTCTTCTACCTCCAATAATCCAATCAAGAAAAGGTCCTCAGTGGTGTGGCCAGCCACTGAGCATCATGGTGACTTGCTTAAACAGATCCTTAAAAGCATGACTTAGCCTACCTTGGTGTTGCTAAAGTCTGAGTAACACTAAAATCGGTTGTCACTTCAAGGAAGAAAATGTTCTCAAGGATCCCAGTGTCGCCTTGTGCTTCTGATAACATGTAAGAGTAACATATGAAACTCTTTATTGTGAGGATACAATTCATCATACAAATTAAATGTAAATGAATTTATAAAGTCAGTTGCAGTACCCATTGGGTGTTTGTTTGTTTAGCTCCAACTAAATGTTTACTCTCAGACTCACAGGGTCATTGATGCCAGCTTACTCGAGGATCAAGGACAGCAGCCAGTTTTCCTGTGGGAATGACCAGTTACTTGCCTCCAGTTTATTCCCCAAGGAAACATGATAGTGATTGTCACTTTCTATGGAGTGGGAAAGGTAGAGTTGCTATTGGGATCTAGTAGGGTAAGGCAAGAATGCCACCAAGCTTCTTAGAATGCACAAATTGGCACCCACAGTAGAGAACTATGTGACCCAAAATGCCCACTGTGCCCATTTTTATCCTACTAATGACAGCATAAGTGCAAGGTAAAGAGATTCCTAAGTGGGTGTCAAAAGCATCCTTGGCATTAGGAAGTAACTACTAATAAGAATAATTCTTCAGGGAGTGATGAGAATGTTCTGGAATTAATAATGGCTGTGGAAGCTTATAAATATATTAAACCCATTGAATTGTGTACTTCAAAGGAGTGAATTTTTTGACATGGTTTATATTTCAAAGAAAGCAGTTTCAAAAAAAAATCAAAACAACGACAACAAAAAAAACCCTTTTCCTCCACAGGATCTAATCTGTCCTTTTCCACCAGGAATCTCTTATGCGGTGTGTTTGTGAGACTCATATAATTCACTCTTTCCTCTCTGCTGTAACCGATTGCATGGTGGGAATTAATCTACTACAAGTGACTTTCTGCTGGTCTTCAGTTGTGCTGTTTCCATCATCTGCTTCCATGATCGTGGTGGTGCACATCATCTTATAAGAACGTATTTCTGTTGCACATCTTGCGGAATTGCTGGGCCAGATGAGAGGGACATTGTGCTCAGCTCTTATGTCTTGCTAAAACATCTTGACAGTGGACTCACTAACATTCCCACCAGCGGTGTGGCGAATGCTTCTTCCTGTGCCTTTGTCAATACTAGGTATTTATGAGCCCAGGAAACGTTCTGGCTGTTCTAGTGGGCAAAATATCATCTTAGTCGTTTGGGTAGGCAATTTCCATTTCTCTCATGACTTGATTATGCTCATTAGCCATTTGGATATTCTGTGAGGTCTTTATTCAGTATTTTCCTGTTGTTCTGGGCTTTCTGCCTACTGATCGTTTGTCAATTAACACTGTGGCCAGGATCTCCCATTCTAATTTTCACTGTAGTATATTTTAGTAAACAATTTTAGTATAGTCATTTTAAGTCTTTATTACTTATGGTTACCTTTTTATGATCTGTTTAGGAAATTACTACCCACTCCCAAGATGATGAAAACAATTACATTCTTCTTTCACGTTACATCTACAATCTGTCCAGAAGGCGCAGGGTGTGAAATAGGGATCAGGCCACTTTACCCCCTACACAATCCAATCCAATCAATGACAAATAGCATGCCGATTGATCCTTGATAAGTGATAATGTGTTCTCAGCATTCAGTTGTATTCAAAGAGGAAAATTTCATCGACTTTGCACCACAGTCTATCATTTGGCTTGCCTTTGGCATCCATTAATCAGTTCTTAGCTCAATGCTTTTAAGCTCTAATTAGCCCATAATTCTAAGTAGTGGCATCTGGAAATATATTTCCAGACACAAATGTAGGCTCAAGTACAGAAACCTTGTGATCATTCCTGCTTTTGACATGACGCAGTAATGATACTTCAGTCATGTTGACTTTACATATTGGCTCATTTAATTCCCACCAAAACCAAATGGGCCTGGGAGAGCAGATGGGACTGCAAGTAGAATAGTTCCCTCTTAAGAAGGCACTGAGGACTGATGGGTTCAAGAAAACATCTGTGCTACTTCAACACATAAGGCTCATTTTACAGATGACCACACTAGGAAAACCCTCAGGAATAGCCCAAAGGCACAGTTACTGAGGCAGAATCTCTGGTTTCAAATCCTAGACCACTTTGTTCATGAAAGTAGTAACTTGGAAGTTTAGGTGTGTTTTTACTTAAGACGTGAGGCCTTGCTTCTAATTATAAAATTTCCTAACAATATTACAGAAACTTTGTTTGGAGTCAATGTACTATTCAAAGGCCTCAGACATTAGTGATGTAACTGTTTTGTCAATTATGTTTTGGCTCAGGTTAACATTTCTCTTCATCAGTTAGTCACACTATACTAACCACCTGTTAAGTAGTAAGAATGTAGCCCAGTGTCTCATCCTCTGGAGGGGAAGTTATTTCTCTAACTGCATAGAAACACTAGTACAACAACTCTTTTCTTAAATGTTTATGAAAGTGTGGCCTATAAGGTATGTCTTGAGATTTATTCAAGTAAAGTTCAACAAGTAGCTCAAAGCTCTCATGGCTGTTTACTTCTCAGCTTATATTTGAAGTCCCTTCTAATGTAAAGCCTAAGAGGAAAGTAAGTATACTGTGTACTACAAGCACAGTATAGGAAGTCATTAAAACACCCCTGCTGCCTTGAATGCATTCTTAAGCAGCCACATGCAGCAGAGGGATTTGTAATTTACTGTGTAGAGGTGATCTGAGAGAAAAGTGATACCTGGTCTACACTAGCAAATAAGGGCAGGGTTCATGTAGATCTTTATAAATCAACTAAATGCAAGTTCTAAGTTAAAAATGCAAGTTCTCAGGCTCCCCTCAGAATACTGAATCAAAATGAAGGGGTCAAGACCTCAGGACTGAATTTCTATCAAGTTTCCTAAGGGATGTGTGTACTGACTATGCTCACTGCCCTACAGAGGAAGGAAGCAGAAACACAAAAGATGTTTAGAGGGTGTAGAGGGTGCATTCCTTCAAAGATCCAAACATTATTTATTAACTTCCACAGCTGAATTAAATCTCATGTTACTAAAATACCCTAATTTGCAGAATATTTGATGTTTTCAGCTCCCTTTGGCTAGGCGGCAGATGCTTCTGTTAGAAGCCCTGAAGGTCAAACAGGTTGTCCTGGAGTCCATCCCTACTTTTCTGAAGTTGCCCATTGCTGTGACTTGTTACTGGTTGCAGTCCACAGAGGCCAAGGCAAAGCTCCATCATCTGCAGGCCCTACTGCTGGGGATGCTGAGGGAGCCCTTGCATGCCATCGTCAACAGCCCTGGTAGGTTCTAGAAATCCAGGAATGCTTTACCAAGTTGTGTATAAAATGTACATCCTCCAGAATTCACACAAACAAAAACCAATTGACCCCATGACAGCAGAACTTGGAAGTGAAGGTACCCAAATGCCCTTCATTGGTAAGTATTCTTAATAGTTGCATGTGCTGAACTTAGTGCCAGGAGCTTGGCCCTGGCTAGAGCTGGGATGTTAGCACTGGCTAACTCAGTCTGCTCTGAGGTGCCTCGATGCTTCAGTCTGTGAGCCAGGCGTGACGTGCTTTGCCACTGTACTTCACTCTGCTACCCCATCACCAACACAGTGGCACAGCACAACAAACCTGCACCTTCCCAACGAAACCTCTCCGTATTTCCAACCACAGCATTCCTGCTCATTAGCTTCTAACTTTCTTTAAGGCTATAAGTTTCAATTAATATGTAATAATAGAAAGAAAAAAAACACATTTCTAGTAAAGAAATAATCTGGGCAAGTTTTGTTCGCATTTAAATATTGGGTAAAATAAATGAAACATTGGAACATGTTAGTTCTTTATTACAACGTTCTCCTTAAAAGATTATGCAATAAACCTGTCACTGTGTAACAGTTCTAACATAACTGTTAGCCACAGCTACATGTGGCTATTTAAAGTTAAAATCAAATAGAAATCTGAGCGTTTTGTAGTAGTCACATTTCAAGCACTTAGCAACCCTGCACGGACATATGATACTGTGTAGAGACAACTTTCTCACCATACAAGAGTCCTACAGATAGTCCTAGCCTGGTATGTTCTGAGTTTAAGAATGAAACATGGACTCAGAACATCCCTAGTATTCAGGCTTATCGGACAGTGGCTGCCAGAGGGACTGTTAACACATGAGTCAGGCCCATGGCTTTAAGAATAGTCTGGAGCTTTTAAGAAATAACAAAAATTCCCATAGCGTGAGCCCATTAAGATTTTATGTGAGTCCTATAGAAGGGGCATTGTCTGTTTGTTTTCTTTTAGGAAATATGGACCCTGCACCCAGGCAGGCTCAGTGCCCTGCTTCCCGCTATTTGTAAAAGGTGGGCCTCCTTTTTATTACTTTGGAGTTGGTCCCAATGTTATTTTGTGCACTTCTGCTCAAATAGACCTGCAGAAGCTGCATCTCCTCAGGTTGTTGCTTCTGCCCCTTACATTTGTCAAATGATTAATAGTTTAGTTTTCCTCCTATAAAACAGGCAAAACGTGCTGTGGACCTATGAGCTGTCTTTAAACAAGTGTGCTACCCCACGGAGGCTCTGGTGAAAGTAACGAGCAGGAAAAACAGTGAAGAGAATGGTTTAGTGTCGTTATTTTCATAGACCCAGATCCTAGAGATTTTACAGACAGACGTGTTTAAGGTCAGGTAGCATACTGTGGGAGAGATCTTATTTCAAGGAAAACTCAGTAACTTTGGATTGAATAAACTCAAGAAAAGGGACCTTCAGTGTATATATTTATGAAACCAGAAGAGAAAAGCAACCAGTTTTCAAACTGTCTTTGTGGGCTTTGATGTCGGTATGTAGGGAAAGGACAAATGCTGCCTTTGGGTTGTCTTATCTAGGTAATGAAGATCCACAGAGAGATGCTGCCAAGATGTTGTATGAAGAATTACAACAGGTGAAGACACCCATGCGACCGGGTAAAACACTGGATTTGGACACAGCACACGTCTTCTGTCAGTGGCAGTCCTGTCTCCAGATGGGGTTGTATCTCAACCAGCTGCTGTCCACTCCTCTGCCAGAGCCAAACCTAACTTGGTAAGCACCATGGGAAACATTAGTTCAGATGGGTACAAAGATTTTAAACAAAGTTTAAGGATTAAAACAAGTTGCTTTGAAAACAATGTTACTATTCTGAGTCTCAGAATACTGTTAATAACTAAAGCTCTAGAAACAAGGAAGATATTTCCAGTTTCATTTTTAACTCACTTGTTAGTATATATTCCTTTATAGGGACTTTCTCTCCTGCTCTACCTCTAGGTACATCTTGTTACTGGTGTGTACATTTGCACACGTGTGTTTTTTTTTCTTACCAATTGGTATTAGCTCATACAGTTATCACACGCCTTCTCTATGCAAGGGTATAATAATAATAATAATAATAATAATAATCTTTATTCTCTTGGGGCTTTCAGATGGATTTTGTCTTGACAGACAGTATAGAAAGAAAGGAGCTAAGCCTATATGTCAAAGTTTAACTCCGAAGTTTGAGTTGGGTGGGAGAGACGTGGTCCCGTGAAAAGTGGTAATAACAATGGATTAGTCATCTTGGTAATTGTCTGTCCAGGAATTACTAGAGGGAAAGATAGAAGGCAATGGCTGGAAAATGGGATTTAAGATTGTATATATGCTCCATTGATAGTCCACGTATACTCTTCAAGGACAAGCTCCAGAGCCTGGCATTTTTTTAATGAGTAAAAACATATGGAACCAGAAAATTTAGCAATAAGAGGGTTGCTTGCTTGTTTTTATGTTTGCTTTTGTGGCACTAGGAACTGAACCAGGTCTTTGTGCATGTCAAGTAAACACTCTACCATTGAGCTGTAAACCCAACTTTCTGTTAATGTTATCTATAGATCTCATAAAAACTCTCCACCAAGAGTGATAAACTGGCCTTTGATCTTTAGGCTTTTTTCTCTTTCCTTAACAGATTCCTGGGTGTGGCATGCCACAGTTCCTTCACAACAAAACAAGACTATCAATATCAATTGTGGTTTTTCTAACATTTTCTGTAAGGTTGTTGTTGCACCTCAGCATAATCAAGACTTCTCAAATGCTGATTTTATACTCATTAAATAAAGCCTATACACTGATAGCCCAAGTTTACTAGGTTGATCAGCTCTGGTCATGAGTCATACTGAACTTAGGGTTTCTGGTTAATCTCATTTTGCATTTGTGTAGTGGGAATTTTATTCTAAATGAATGACCATACAAATGATGCCATTACAATTTTCTGATATTGTATAAAACTGCCTTTTTGGTTTGCCAAGTCCATTTTATTAAATTCCTTTTCTTGGAGGTGTTAGAGAAGTCTGTCAGCACCAGGCTAGCATCATCACAAGGTTTTATTTGTCACCAGCCAAAGTAATCACTTTAAGTTCTCAGTTCCAGTAAGTAATGTTGTTATATAGGAGCAGCAGGCTAAGTGCTCAGATCCTTGTTATAGTGTTCATCTTCGTTGTCCCACTACACAGATCTGATGCTTTCATATCATGTTGTTCTCCCACTGAACAGGTTGTACAATGGAAGCCTGGTCCACGGACTCTGCCAGCGACTGCTAGCATCCAGTTCTGCAGACAGCCTCCTGAGCATATGTCATGAAGCAAAGCAACTTTATGAACATCTGTTCAATGCCACAAGGTCATATGCCCCAGCTGAATTGTTTTTACCAAAAGCTAAATCAAAATCAAAATCAAAATCAAAATCAAAAAAAGGGAGGCAGAAAAAAAAGGGCACCAGCCTGGGAACCACTTCAAACACCAGGCACTGGTATGACAGAAGCAACCGGTTTGGTGTGTTAATGCCTGAAAGCTTGGAGGAGCATGTAGAGAACTCAGAGCTTGAATAAACAGTCTGTAACACACAAGACTTATAGCTGGAACTTTAAGATGGCTCTTTCCTCCCTTGAAGCTAAGTTTTCTTTAGGACTAACCTATTTTGAGATAAACTTTGTAAGAGATCATCTGAATTCTAAGATATTTTGTACTGTACGTTTAATACAGCCTGACTTAAGAAATGTCTGTATTTATGTGTGATGGGGATGGAGAGCCATGGTACTTGTGGAAGTCAAGGAACTACTTGTGAGAGTTGGTTCTGAATCCACCCTGTGGGCTCCAGGGATCAACCTCAGGTTGTCAGGCTCAGAGACAAGGACCGTCACCTCCTGAGCCATCTCACTGGCTCCGAGTCATCTGCAGTTCTTCACTGTGCTTTCAGTCCTCATGGCCCTTTTCCACAAATAGTAATATTTTATGACCTTTATGTTACAGTAACAGCCAACTATATTCATAATAATTTTCCATAAAATCTGGCAGTAATCATTTTATTAAAAACTATTTTGGTTTTGTTTTTGAGTTTGAAAAGTCTGGGTCTTAAAGTCCAGGAGTCTAAGAGACAGTTAGAAATGTGGAAATTAGACTACATATGGTTGATAAACTCAGAGGTCTTAAGAGCATGTTGTAACTGTTAACAGCCCCAAACATACACAGCATTCTGAGCTGATACATCTAGAGCAGAAGAGAAATGAAAATCTCAGACCAATACTAGACTCCAAGTCTTCCACATGCTGTTTTGAGAAAGACTCTGACACTTCATTTTTGATTTTTGCTGTGCTAGAGATCCAACCCAGGCTCTGTGCATGCTAAAGCAAGCACTCTACTGAGGTATACCCTCAGCTACCAGTCAGCATTTTATAAATCACACAATTAGGACAGAAAACAGCACATAAAACACCTATTTAGTGGTTGTAAAAATGTGTATCTTACTATAGTCAAAACTATAGAGTGTGATGACACATCCCTATAATCCGAATATTGGGGCTGAGACAGGAAAGTTGAAGGTTTGAGGTCACCTTGGGCAACATTTTAAGTTTTGTCTTAAGAATCCAAAATGTTTGAGAGGTGCTACTTTAAAATTACTAATGCCAGCAGGTTTATAAAGGTGCCGCCTGGTTCTGAAGCTCAGACAAGCAAGCGTGAACAAGTGGGACGAGCATAGTGGGTCAAGTCTAAAGTGCAGTCTAACTTGCACAGCTGTGGCTCCTCCTTCTGTTGAACCACTGGATATTCCATCAGTCATCTTAATAATGGCTGAAAGTTACAAACTAGAGCTAGCCCATCTGTAGTTCTTAACAGTTAGCAATTTTCTTGTTGCGGGTTGATCTGGTGCTGCTATGTATTCAAATTCTCTATCCCAAGATCTGGTTGTCTACTGAGTTCTTACGTATATCAGTTTTTGTTGTGCAAACCTTGTTCCCCAATTTAAAACTATTAGTTAAATAAAAATGGCTTTTCAGTTACCTGGCTGAGGGTCACCACAGGTACCCCACAGGATATCTAGCAGGCTTCACCAGACAATAAGGACATAGTATTCAACTCCCAAGAGTCATACTTGCTTAAGCTGCTTGGGAAAGGCACACAATGAAATAATGAGAACATTTTATACACTCTACCAAGTACAAAGACCAGACTTGACTGCTGCATACTGAGACAGAAGTAACCAAGAGGCAAATCAGAGGAAGAGTCACTACATGTGACTTACTGGCTTGGCCTTTCTTTTCCTCCTAATTTCCTTTGTCTGGGGGAAAAAAAATCAGGTCTAGGAGGCATCGAGAAACCTCAGATAAGCAGAGTGTAGTGTGTTCTGGATTTCCAACATCGACTTTCCTGTGTTTTCCATCAAGATGTGCTCTTTCTGATTCCATTCTAGCAAATAAAATCTCACCTGAGGCTTTGGACACGTCAATCTTCAATTAGCAGTTCAAGTAACAAAAGGAGTTCTGGACAGCTAAGATGATTAAATCTTGGGGTGAAACTGGAGAGAAAACCATTTACTATACTAGAATCATGCTCTGTATTTACTAATGGTAAAATTATACTGGATATGTATTTTTTGCAAGTTATTTTCAATAACCAAGACCTTGAAAATTTATTCATTGGTAAATATAATCTCTGACCTTTTCTGGGCCAGTTGGTCATGAAAAAAAAAAAGGATTCAAGTGACCCTTAGTATTTTACCTTGAATTCCCAATTTAATCATACTTTACTACCTAAATGGCCTTACCAGTTGTTCATAAAAGCAAACAATGACTCCACCTCAGTGCACTACCTGTGAAATAGAACTGCTACACTCCAAATCACTGAATGAAGTCAAAATAATGTGCCTGTATGTGTTTAGTGCCCATATTAAAGCATGGTAAGCCTTACCTGGCACTAAAATGTGATTAGATACCCATTGCTGTTACATCTATACATGGAAAGGAAGAGCAAAACCAAGGAACAAAAGGTGAATGCCAAGCAGTAGAGAAGGATACCATGAGGTAAGGTGAAAGCTAAGGGCAGAACTCTGCAAAGGCAGTCAAGATAATCAGGGATGGCTAAAAAGAGAAGGCCAAGAATATGAGAATTATTACAGAAATTCAGGAGTTGTCATGTTAAAGTGATTATAGAAATAATGGCCAAAGACATGTAACTTGGATTATCTACAATGTTAGCAGATAAATCTGCTATTAAA
Organism: Rhabdomys pumilio; assembly: GCA_030674055.1. Taxonomy (NCBI): domain Eukaryota; kingdom Metazoa; phylum Chordata; class Mammalia; order Rodentia; family Muridae; genus Rhabdomys; species Rhabdomys pumilio. The sequence continues at coordinate 4,570,684 of JANHMN010000020.1, read as the reverse complement.
AAAATATGGATACTAGGTTGAGGAAACAGCTCACCTGAAAGCCCAAGAATCTGTTCAATTCCCAGATCCCCATGTTTTTAAAAAGGCATTCTTGTAATACCTCTTGCCTGGTCTCAAAAAGGTAGGCATTACAGAGGAGGAGCTGAAATCCAGGAACGGAAACATCCCCAAACCTAGGTTTCTGATGACAAAGCACTGTAGGTCTTCTAACATCCAGACTCCCCAAGTTTTCAATAGACAAATCCAGGCTGCGGAGATGGCTCAGTGAGGAAAGTACATGGTGCATATATGTGAAGACCTAAGTTTGGATCCCCAGAACCCATATGAAAGCTGGGCATGGCTTATAAAGTTGTAACCCAAGTATTCTGAAGGTGAAAGCAAGTAGATCCTGGGGGAATCTGGGTTAGCCAGTGAACTCTAGGCTCAAAGAAGCTGCCCCCCAACCCCAAATAAAAAAAAGGAGCATAATAGCAGAAGACACCCAGTGTCAACCCCTGGCCTCAACAAAACTGCATGGGCAGTCACATACACATTTAAAACACATGCACAAAGCCATACTATGTACACTTATAATTTCAGGCATGGGAAGATGCAGAGAGCCAGACCCGTGGGTTCACTAGTTGGCCAGTCTAGCCTTCTTAGTAAGCTCTAAGTCACTGAGGAACCCTGTCAGTTCCAGTGAGGAATGAATGACAGCTGAAGATAAATCTCTGGCCTCCACATGAACACATGCCATGCTGTGTGAGATGCAATTTCTCATATCTTCCCTCACATACACTATTCTCTACACAATCAGCTACGTAACAGTTAATTTGTCCCATACTGCTTTATGGATAGTGTTTTATAGGCCTTGCTCACTGGCCTTATCCATACTGTGACTAGAAGATATAGACTTAACAAACAGGAGCTAACTAGACAAGGCATAGGGTTTTTTTTTAATGACCATAAGATGGCACCAAAATGCCACTTCTCAACTAATATGCTTCCAACAGGAAAACATTAGATTGTAATTTTAAAGTGTTTCCAAAACAAACATTTTGTTAGAATTCTAATACTAGAAATAAACCACCCATTAAAAGTTCTTTTGCCTAACTTTTTTGTTTTGGTTTGTTTTGTTTTGTTTTTCGAGACAGGGTTTCTCTGTATAGCTCGGGCTGTCCTGGAACTCTCTGTAGACCAGGCTGGCCTCGAACTCAGAAATCCGCCTGCCTCTGCCTCCCAAGTGCTGGGGTTAAAGGCGTGTGCCACCACCGCCCGGCTGTAACTTCTGGCTAGGATTATCAACAAAGTGACTTGGACTTGAATTTCTAACATTTTCTATTTTCCCTTCAATTTAATAACAATGTTTTCCCTTGACTACAGAAACATCACAAATGTACCCTTTCCCCTTTCCAGCCATATAGAGCCATCTTAAGTCGTCTATGCGGGGCTTTATAATACAGGCAAAATCTGTAATTTTCAGAACTAAGGTTAATGAACATGGTCCCAAAGACTAGACATAGTGCTGCAGCACTGTGTGAGCAGAGGCAAGAAAAGGGCCTTAGCTCTAACAGGCAACAAAGCTCTACCTTCCTGCATAACTCGTTATCAAAGCACATCAGCAGTTTCTAGTGTTAGCCCCATTTGCCATCACCGCCAACGATAGAGGGCTTTCTGATTCATAGACACGCATGCATTCATTCATTCATTCCCTCCCTCACCTACTAAGAGAATCTAACTACAAATACTACAGAAAGGTACTTTCGATGGTTCAGACCAGAGTTTCCAGGTGATGGCTGTACAAAGGACTCCATTTGAAAGCTCTGTAGCAAAGCCAACTACAAGGTTCCTAGGCAAAGGAAACCACAAGGTTCCTAGTGCTGCCTTTTTAATGTATCCATCCATTTGCTGACTGTTACCTATGCCAAACATCTTAGACTAGTGTTCTGTCAAGTTGAGCTGTATTACATTTATTGATTCCATGTATATGGGTATGCATGTGAGCACAGGTGCTATGATACATGCAAGGAGGACAGAAGACATCTGTGGATGCCGGTCCTCTTTTCACAATGTGAGTTCTTTAGGATTAGTGGCACGCTCCTTTACCCACTGAGCCTTCTCATCAGCCCACTCACTTCATTGGTTATTTTTGTAAACCTCAAAGATACCATGAGCTTCTCATTTCAAATGAGCCTGTGTCTCACTAAGGCCTTCTCTCAGCTTGTGCTACTGTCTCTATAGCTCAAAATCATCATCTTCCAGCATGCCACAGTTAAACACCATCTCCAGCCCAGCTACCTAGCTGTTGATAACAAATTCTGTGGGTTTCACTGTTCCTTCTACTTCCCACCAACCCCTGTGTGAACTTTACTGTGCAGCTGCAAAGCCCCGCTGCCTTCTGGCTGGAACTTCCTGACTGAAGGACTTAAGTGACATGCTACTAGTCCTAGGAAGGTTCTCCCACAAAGTCATTCTCTCCTTTCATTGTAATATTTTAGATGGTGTATTTCAAAGTGGCCTCCAGTATGAGAACTAAAAGCTTCCTAGAGCAGGATACATATTTGTAAACCTAATACTGTAACAATGTTTACAGAAAATTGTCTGCTAAATCAGCATATTATCCAGTATCAGCAAATCAACTCTGACAACTACAAACCAAAGGCAGACCATCAAACCTGAGTCTAACTGAATTCCGCAGTCATGTCAGCCAACTGAACTCATCAGGATAATCAGTTGTTCAGCCACAGACCAAAAGGGATTAATATTTTATATCCTCATGTTAATGTACACACACCACTAGGTTAGTCTAAAAAGCCACTTCAAAGACTTTCAAATACCAAGGTGAACTGTGTGCTGTATTTATTTTAATATATATATATACTTTTAAAATAAATATACAAAGATCACTATTAACATCGATAAAATAGCTTAACAGTTTTTGCTTTTCCTGTCCAAGAAGTACGGAAGGGTAAGAATGTCATTGTATTCCCAGTACACTCAGGGATTAAATAAGATTTCAATGAAAATATAATCAATTCATCTCACTTCTTGGATGAGTCATTGGAGCCAAACAAGCTGCACAAAAGTTGCCAGGCATCAGAGGCAGGAAAGCAGTGTAATGTTAATTCATTCACAAATGGGATAGGTACTGTTGTTAACCAATTCATTTCAGTGAGAAATTTTAAGTCTCAACAAAAACTCAATTTACTTACATCCTACAGCAGAGAGATCCAAATTGAAAGCGATTTCAGGAGGATTGCCACTGTATCAGATGTATGGTAAGTGAGTGTAGAATGTGGTAAATAGCATGTCCTGTCCTCAGGCAGACAGTTAATGTGCTGGAAAAATCCATAGCCTAACCTAAGGGAGGCTCCTTGGATTGTAGAACTTCACGGTTGAGTCCCTCAAGATGGCTCGGTGCCCAGCACACTGTGCTCAGCTTTCAGCATCTGAGAGTTCTCTACCAGACTGGTCAGTTTATTTCAAGGTCATCTCTTTTCTGCTTTGATGTCTGGCTCCTATGCAATCAAATAGAAGTAGTCCTAATGGGAGGGGAAAAAAATCAAAGGGAGCAGCTAGGGAGAAGACCTAGGATTAGAAGACCGAGTGAAACCTGACACTTGGATGCCAGCACAGCTAACTGATCCATCCTAATTGGAACTAATAAAATTTGGAAAACTGAAATCTGGATCTGTATTACATATTTTTTCAAAACTACAAAACTTTCTATATCTTTCGGCATATACAGTTATAATTTTAGTATTAACAATACTAACGGGGAAGTCATTAGTGAACTTATGAAAAACTCATTTTATTTTTATAGTTCAATACCAAGTGAAAAGATAGGCACATTCATTTCATGAGTAATATTCTCAACCTCTAATATAAAACAAACAAGACCGAATATGCACTTAATATGTAGTTTTCAAGTCTGGAACAGAATGTAAAAAAACCATTATAAAATTTTGCTATGAGACACCAAATCTCTAAGAGTTGGTTAGACAATGATTTCAAGTTCCACCTAATCAGACAACAATAGACACTTGACAGTTGAGCCTGAAAGATTAAGAACAAAGTGCAGACATCTGGCTCCTTATGCTCATGCTTCAGTAGTACAGACTCAAACAACAGAGTTCTCCTATCAATGACAGCACAGCAGTGTTAACAGTCACCAGTAACAGCGAACAAGCTTAGGAACAGTTAATTCTGACAGGTTATGAAGTACAAACTCAAAACTTACCTTTATTTTATCAAGCTTTGATAAGAACTGATGGTGTTACACAAAGCAAACCCATCTATCTCCAAGCATACCGAATGAAGCAGACGACAGCAAACAGACGGTGGGCGGGACAGACTCAGGTGGGCTACAGTCTAGGCCTAGAGGACTGGTGGAGCAGGGCCAGCACAGGGTCTTCCGCTGTACACCCTGTTCATATGCTATCTCTCTGAGTTTGGGGCTTTTCTATTTTGTACGTATTCTAGTCTATACGCTCTAAGAAATAGACTTAAAAATACAAATATGAAAAAAACAGTCGTAAAGGTCAATTATTCAGCTGAAGTGTTTGATTTATAAAGAAGAAATGACAAGATACTGACAAAGTAGAACTGTACTAAACTAAACAAGGACATGTTAATATAATCTGTTTTAAATTCCAACCCAGCCTTGTTTTTGACTCTATGTGTGTTAAGTACAATTACTCTAACTGTAATGCCAATAACAGCCCTGAACTAATTCTGCTAGATCAAAGACTCACACCTCTATGAAAAACAAAACAAGTACACAAAAACAAGAACCATCTACACTTACTAAGAAGAGCAAACATTTACTTCAATTGCAGTATATGCTTTTCAGTCACAAAAAGAAAGAAAAGAACAGTGATTAGACAGTGGTCACATCCTGTGCAAAAAAAAAACCAACTTGAAATATAAAAATGGTAATACAAGATATCAGTTGCTTACATTGCAGGAAAAAGGAAACACGGTAGCTGAAACATGGCACTCCTGGCCATTTCTAAACCACATAGAATGCCTTTGAAATGACTGAGTTTATTTGTGTATTAGTAAGAAAGCCCCACAACCATAAATAGTACAATATTTAAAAATAAAAAAAATATTTATATCCATCTAAGACAGATAGTGTATTTGTACATTAGAACTCTTTAAGTGCAGAAGGTGGTTCAGGTTTTGCCTTTTGTATTTTTTAATTCAGTACTTGCCCATATGTTGAAGTTCCACTCAATTGCAAAAGCCAATTCAAATCAAGGAACGTGTTATTCAAAGTTGCATAATTTCATTTGGGACTGCCAACAAGGTTCAAATCAAGTCTTTAACATTAATGGTCATTTTTAGTCAATGAAAAGTTAAAAAGGTCCTTAAATCTTCATTATCCTCTTGAACTTGCCCTTCTAAATGATTCTCAGACTGCAATTACTAGTTTGCAAATTAAAAAAATGCAATATGCATCATACTTCAAGAAAAGTCGATGATGTTGAACCAGCATTCTTCTGGATCTTTTCCCTGCTCCTTTCAACCTTCTTTATAACTTCAGACACGATGCACACTGACGAGGTGAGACCCAAAAGGAACAACAGATCTGTAAGAGAAAATAAACTGAGTTTTACAGGTCTTAGAAATGTGTAGCAACGGCTTACACCTTAGAATATACTGTTTCCTAAGTATTTCAGGAGGTAAATTAAAATGTTGAAATGAGGGGAAAGCAAGGTGGCTCCGAGATGAAAGCCTTGTTGGGCAAGTTGGACTATCTGAGCCCAATCCCAAACCCTCGGTGGAAGATGAAAAGCAACTCTGACAGTTGTCCAGACCTCTGTATGTGAGCTGTGGTACAAGCACCTGTACACACACACACACACACACACACTGATGATAACACTTTATAAATGCGTACGAAAGATAAATATCTAATAAGCTCAAAGTCACAGAACTAAGAGAGAAGTCAGAACTAGAACCCAAATTCTGTGACAACTTCCCTGAATCCCAAGATTCACTTAACTTTTAATAGCTCTCAAGGCTTTTGCAAAGCACTACTCAAGAAGCAGTGAAGTCTCCAACGGTATTTTCCAAGCCTAGAAGACTGTCTTGTAATAGGATTCACACTCT
>JANHMN010000020.1:4538575-4564578 GCA_030674055.1 Rhabdomys pumilio | reverse complement strand
GTATTATGCCTGCTACCCACCATGTTCTCTGTCATGATGATACTGGACTAAGACTAAAACTGTTCACAGGCCCCAAATGCTGAGTTGCCTTGGTCATGGTGTCACAGAAATAGAACATTAACTAAGACAGTAACCCCAAAGTATTCATAAATTTCATTCATATTTTGTGAAATCTCTTCTAACCATTCACTAAGGTATACAACCCAAAACTCTTACTTAACAAATACATGTAATTATGTGTGTATAAAAAAAGAAACACAAGTACTAGCTTCTAAAGTAGGCTAGTGATAACTGTACTTGGAAAGCTCTAATGTGAAAAATGCCAACAGTTAAGGACTCATAAAGGCCTTCAGAGGGTAAAAGACTTCTAGGTGCCAAAGAGAAATCGAAGTGCACGAAGCGCTTAGAAACTGCACTAAATGGCCATGCAAATGAAACTAGTTTTCAAGGACACTGTGCTCTCAGAAAGTAGCCCTGGTTCTGATGCCAGCACATTATTTTCTAACAAGAAAATGCAAACATAACTTAATGTACAGCATGGAAAGAATAAAAAGAGACTAAACTTTGATACCATGACAGATATGACAAGGAACACACTGTCCTTTCACAAGGCTTTCTAAACTGAGACTACTACCATGTTTACAGCCCCATGAAGTTTGTCCTATGTTAATCTAAATATATTCTACAGCTAATGACTGAAGATTGGACACCGTATGAGATCAAATGTCTCATCTTTATTGTTGTCCCTGGCACGTCTTTATAGAAAAATACACGGCACTGTAATCTGTGGCTACAAAATCAAAGCTAAAATATCCATAATTTCCATCTGCTTCCTATGAAATTAGGAAAGACCATGTGAGCATACCTGAGATCTGGAACTCAGTGCATTGAACATGTCAAAAAACACAAAGCAAGTGAAAGTCATTGTTGTGTCTCGGGGCGTTATCACATTGTCTCGAAGCTGCCAAGAAGAAAGACAAAACGACTTGTTTGTTTCTTGGTGGCTGAATAAAATGGATAAACACTGGATGCTTTTAAAATGAAATAGCTTCATTCTAAATGTAAAACCTATCTGAATTTTCAACAGACAACCTAGTGAACAAATATATTCTACATGAAAGTTTAAAAAAAAAATCTCCTGAGTCCTGCTATGCAAGGACTTAGATTTCCTAATTCTCCCCAAATTTCCATGCACATGATGCTTTACTAAATACTTAATGACCTTAGGTTACAGTCTCTTAACCTGTGCTTCTCACTCAAGAGTTCTTCACTTGTCAATCATCTGTACAACACACCAAAATTACTAAGAATCTGCCTACACAGAGTGTACTATACAGCAGTTTATCCAGTGACTATACCTCTCGCCAGAAGACAAACAAAGTCCCACAAACAATGATTATTGATGAAACAAGTATTTTAAGTATCAAGTTTTTTGTCAAAATGCTGTCCTTCCAGTTTCGAGGCGGTTTTCGAATGACATCTTTATCCACTGGCTCTACTCCAAGACTTCAAAACAAAGAGAACAAAGAAAGTACTTAGAAATATTCTTTACCCTTACCTTTAAAACCTAATTAACACCAATTATCTAGGAAATTAAATGTTTCCCTTTGAAAACAAGATGGTAAATCATAAAGAAATCACTTGAAAATTACCACTGCTAGACATGATGGCATATGTCTCTAGTACCAACTAGCAGGAAGAAGGAAGCAGGGGGACAGAGAAGAGAGCAGAGGAAGGCAAGAAGTGAGAGCAAAGAAGATTACTGATCCGTCGCTCTCTAAATGCTTACACTTACATTTGTCAAGATAAGACAAGCAAGCACTTGCTAGCCAACCTTCAAAAAAATCCAATTTCATTTACATATAAATTGATTTTTAAAATCCATAACCTACCAAGAATGCAAAGATGTCTTTGATAAGGAAATTTACTGGGATGGCCATGACAGATATCATTCAACTACCATGGTACTAAAAAAATAAAAGAGACACTGAAATCTTTGAACACATATTTTACCAAGGCTCTTAAACAGAACTCAGACATGAAACTGGACTTGGAGATGTTGTCAATGCGGTATTATGAACGTATCTCTTATATACTAAGAGACTGAAACTTTCGCTAGACCTCAGTCAGTGACGTACAACTGGTATCCTACTATGTACTCAGTACATATGACCTGTATTTAGAGAATAACAATAAAACCAACCAATCTTGCCTTGGATTTTCCCATGTAATCAACTTTTACAGCTGTAGCCTTAAGTTTCATACTTTTCCATGCCACTGACCCAGTGTGTTACATATGTGTTTTCATGTATGTATTTATGGTTCATTATAACCGTTTGCTGGAAACAGCAAATAGACTTAAGTGACCTTATGAACTGGATGTCCGTGTGCTGACAGTGGTGTTTGTATACCGTCTGGGTCAGCTGTGTCAGTGACTTAATTCCAGGTAAAGCTCTAGTTCTAAAGTATCCCTCATTCCTTCCATGTGTGACGCTTTCTGTGCCATTCAATAAAAAAGCCTTTTATTGGAGACAGACACAAGAAACAGGTACACAGAGACATGAGACACATCACAGAAAACAGAAGACACAGGAAGACAATTTAAATGTTGCCTCACTCTTGGCTAAATAACAATAACTGGGCAGAGGAAGGGAGGCACCTCTGATTTCTTCCCTTAGTGTAATACCAATTCATTAGTGGTGACTGAATTTATTCTTAATGTGTTCAAATTGACTGCAGGAAATTTTTCCATTACTTCCAGTTCTTAGAACGCAGCTTGTGTCCTAAACACAAGAACTGCCATTATCCCCCCTCTGTTCTTATCCAAAAGCTGGCACCTCACATAGTGTAAAGGATCAGAGCTACAATGAATGAATGAATAGACAACCAAAAAGAATAAATGATAGACACCCATGACAATGTCTAAGAAGCACGTTGCTGGAAATGCATGAGGAAGGTTTGGTATGTCTTATTCACACCCGCCTTGTCTTTTCAATTCGTGAATAAACACTTACCTCTGAGCTGGGGGTCCATCCATTATAATATTGATCCACAAAATCTGCATTGCATTGAGAGGGTTAGGAAAGTTCATTAACGTAGCCAATGAGATTAAAGTTAATGCTGCTATACTCCTGTTGAAAGAGAGTCATTTAAAAATTAGCGCACTGAATTTTACACATTTACTAGCACTTAAGTGTCGTGTCACTGGGGCTGGGAACCAGCTCAGCTGGTGAAATACTTGCTGAGGAAGGAAGCATGCAGACCTAAGTTTAAATCCTCAGAAACCAAGTGAAAAGTTAGGGCAGCGGTGCACGCCTGTCATCCCAGTGTTGGGGCGGTAGAGACAGGAAGGTCCTTGTGCTTACTGGGTAGCCAGTCAGGCAAATCAGTGAGCCCCAGGTTCAGTGAAAACATGTGATCAAGACTTAAGGTAGGAGGAGATGACTGAGAAAAACATTCAATGTCGACACCTGAGCTCAGTATGCAAGCACATACACGTGTACACAGATATGCACACATCCACAAACACATTCACTACATACACACACAAGAAAAAAATAATGTTCTACACATTTTACAGTAATCCTATTAATTCAACTGACCTATATTTCAGTCATATGAATATTTTGTTAAGAAGATAACAATGGGTTTTTTTTGTCTTTAGAAAGTGAGTCTAAGCTGCAGCTCAGGGTCTCCCTAATGTAGACGGGGTTGGCTCAACAATCTACTCAGTCTCCCAGGTGTTGGGATCAAAAGTGAAAGTCACCCTGATTAGCAAGCTGAAAGTATTTTAACAACAGAAAAAGTTGTTTTTAATGCTTAGGCAGCAACAGCAAAAGGAGTTAAGCCCTTCCAATTCTGACAGAGGCTCTCTCTAAGTAATACAGACTGGGCCTCTGAAGTCTTCTACCTCAGCCTTTTAGAACACTGGGATTACTGACATGTGCCATCAAGCCCAGATATAAGATTTTTAAACCTACAAAACAAATCGCTCAGCAACCCTGAGAATTGTTTGCAGGATCCCTTCAAATGTCAAAGTCCTAGTCACTTATATAGAATGGCAAAGTAGCTATCTATTGTTTATACATTTCCTATTATATATTTTAAATCCTCCATACATGATTGGTAATATCTAGTATGACCTAAACAGTTAATATTAATATAGCCTTTTACTTTTTAAAAAATTACTAATAAGCAATTTTCAAGAATACAGGACATAATTTTACTTTTCAAATAATTTCTCTAGAAGACCCATGGGTAAAAGTTCTCGCAAACTTACGTGCTCAGTTGAAATCTAACAAAATTTTTTATGTTATTATAAATGCCTTTACCCTCTTCTATTGCAGACCTGAAATTTAAAAATAAAGAAATAAGAAAATATCACATAAAATATGCCTATACATTTTGAAACTAAGTTTCCAATCAAATAACAATTAGCACTTATAAAAAAAAATCCTATTGTTAGGTCAGATTAAGATGTGAAATATTTTAATTTACCAGAGAATTGAGCTCTATTTAAATTATTTTCATTATATAATATTCAAATTCTCTTAAAAAACAAAAAACCCTGACAGGGCTGAAGTGATGGCTCCATAATCAGAAGGCACACTGCTCCTGCAGAAGACCTGAGTTCGAGCCCCAGCACCCATGTCAAGTGGCTCACAACCATCTCTAACTCCAGCTTGAGGGGACCTGCCAACTCCGCTCTCCACAGGCATCTGCACCAGTATGTACACTCATGTGTAATTAAAAATCAATCGTTTAAAATATTCAACATAAAACACGTATTATCTCTCCACACAAAATAATATTCCACATTTCTGATAGAAAAACAATGACACTCTATATCCTTCATAGCTCCTAGTTCTTAGTAGGTTAAATTCATACATGTCTAAAATTAAATGGCAATGGGTTATATAAGAATTATGGAGTTTACTTATTGTCCTACATAACTATTACATTAATACGCTGTGAAGAATTAAAAAATGTGCTTTACAGAAATTTACTGAATAATTCTTGCATTCACTTGGCTGAGTCTAGGAAAAGGTACATTCATAAAATAACTACATCTTCTGGGATTTGTAGAGAACTTCAAGAATGAGAGAAAAAATACTTCTCTCCTTGCAAAAAGTTGGCAAGTGTGAAGTCTGCCTTCCACATATGAGTAATAGCATGGCGGGACTCTTGATTACAATTTATTACCACAAGGAGTGATGCTCGGGTCAGTCATGGGTTATGGGAAGTGAGAAAGAAGCACGGACTCCCCACTAGCATCACAGGTGGCTAGCAAAGGCATTCAGACTAAGAGGCTGTCTCAGGAAATGAGGGCAACAAGAACACTTACTAATATGAGAAAATATCTTCTAATGCTGCATAACGTCTCCTGTAACCTCAATTTAACTACAATAAAGACTTTGGAGCAAGAGTCACTGTTGTACCATCATTCTATGCCCAGAAAAATGTGACAACTGGCCGGCACTCCCTAAATATTTTGCCATTTATTATGTCTGTTCCATTTACACAAATACTTTTCTCTTGAACTACATAAAATAAGATCATCCCCCAAAAATGTTTTAATCTGCCACATACTGCCGATTCTTTTTGAGCTGAATTGTCTGAAGGCAAGATGCATGAAGGAGAGAAAAACAATGTCTTACATTATGGTCTGGAAGTCATCATCCACCAAGATCATATCTGCAGCCTCTTTGCAGACATCTGTGCCAGTCTGGCCCATTGCAACGCCAATGTCTGCAGCCTTCAGAGCAACCGCATCATTTACCCCATCTCCTGTCATGGCCACAACACACCCGTTCTTCTGTAGAGACTAAAGATAAGCAGAGAAAAGAGAAGTAAAGCAGGGAGAATCATTCTGATTTTTTAAATCAGATAAAGTGGTTAACCATCTTTCACAAAATTAAGATCACCCCTAGCTACAAATAACCCACCCTAGAATGTCAACAACCTCTAAACTCAGAAGCTTTCAGCTCTACAATAACTACCATAATTAAACCTGCTTGTCAGCTGTAAGACACACTGTAAGTTGCTTTATCCATCAATTAAATGGTACAGAGCATCACCCGTCAATGAGGCATTATGCAAGACAGAAGCTGGAACTGAGACCTTCCTAAAGCCTGTTGACATGTAAGTGGCATTGGTGTGTAACGCACAGCTCACTTATTTGTGGAACATTCCACATAATGAAAAGTTACCTAATGATACACTTCTAAAACACAGCTTGTTAAGGAACTCACACTGTTCACGCTCATACAACACCTGTCTTACATTTGTTCACACAGCCTAACTGTGACTATTCACACTGGGATGATTTAGACATGGATCTCTACCAGAATACACTTCTACACTCTTTAAAGAGACGGGACTGGAAAGACCTTGTATAGTTTTGTTCTATAACTTCCTATGTCAACTAAACTGTTTCTCTGTCAGGCACTTCCAGAATTGTAAGTTTTGTCTCATAATACTTTGAACTGTGATATTCTATCAATACTCTTTGTAATGAACAAAAGAAATGTTAAAACATTTTGTACGGTGAGTTTAAGATAATTTGGTTTTCTGACACCCACCTTAATAATTTTCATCTTGTGTCTTGGGCTTGCTCTGTAAAATACTGCAACCTGTTAAAACACAAATACATTAAAAATCCCCAGTGTTAACAAGTAACAGTATTTCTAAGGAATGATATTTTTAGCAACTTAATTTGGCTCAAAGACTGAAAGTAATGAGTGTCACATATGTGCTAACATGCACCTCATGCAGGATTCAACCTTTACCGAAGACAAGGGTATGTTAACCACAGAAAAAACAATCTAAGTGGCATAACCTTAAGGCTACAAATAGAAAGCAGCTTTATTCTTGGAGTATTTCAGAAATGAAAAAGGGGGAAATTTTTTCTTTACTTGTATTCTCACAAATGGTGTACAACAGGCTTTTCTCTTGTTCTGTCTCAGAGAACATCTGCTTCCCAGGGTCTGGGCAGCCATCTTACAGTGTCATGTAGCTCCTTCTTGATTTGGAATAATCCACAAGCCTCTCTTCAACTGTAACTCAAAGCTGCGGAATGATCAAATTTCTCTACCAGAATTAATCTCGTTTCATGATCATCTACGCAGTCCTTCACAGTGCTCCGTCCCCAGCCAGAACAGTGTCAGTGTCTGTGTCTGTGTCTGTAAGGTTCGCCTTGTTTTACCCAAAGTTGTCTAGCCAACACTGCCAGCCCTTACATCTCTCTAACATGGTACCAGCAGGGGAGTGAAGAAGGGGAGCTGTTTGGCACGACCCTATTCTACTTCATAGCATCACAGTTGTAAATGTCACACGAGTTTATACTTCTCACTCTTCGTAAGCATTCACATTCCAAATCTTCTAAACTGTCATTTCCCAATCATCTGAATTTCGGCATCATGGTCAATCTTTCCGGGACCTAAAAGCCACATAGAGTTTCTCACACCTACACAACACACTCTTCTCTATAGTCCTGGAGGACTATTTCATCTTAGACTTCTCTCCTCACTCCTCCAGTCCAACACCTCTTCCAGTCTTGCTCTCAGCAGACAACTTTATTTCCTATTCCAAAGAAAACACCCCAAGCCCTGCCCTGCCCATCTATGTCCAGAACCAACCCTAATATTTTACTGTACATGAACTGATAAACCCGACTCACCTGATTGAATTTACCACCCCAGAAATTCTTAAAGTTCTTCCCTCTCATTGATCAATTTTTTCTGACATTTAAGCAAAAGTGAAAACTCACATCCCATGCCGTCCCATCTTAGCTCTCCTCCCTTTTCCTTCATCTTCACTTTCCTTTTTAAGTCATGCTATCCATGACAGCAAAAGTTCCCCTGCACCTTCACTGCTCTTGAGATGTGTGCCAATAAATAAACAACTAAGTGAACCTCCGTGCTGTCATACACACTACTCCTGTGTCCAATGTTTAAAGTCTGAAACCAAGGGAACAATATTTTCTTAGAGAAAAAATTCAGTTAACTCCAGCATTTATTACTGATTATGCCCAATGTCCTATGGGTCCAGAAATCACATGACACATATTTGAGACTATTCTTCAATTAAGAATAAAGTTCCACCTCTATTTAGATAGTTCACAGGTTCTTCCATCTTGTATTCTGGCTAAGCCCATTTTGGGTTTCACTAAAATGTGGTCCCTTGATGGAGAACTCCATGGAAAATTATCCAACTCTATTCTAGGATCCCAACATCGAGATGCCCCAGATTAGCTTCTGATGAACTTTTTGTAAAATTTTCCTCTATAGCTGCCAAGCAAGATACCAGGACATGGTTTTTGCCTCTAAAATTCCCTTGCCCTCAACACTTGATGCTACACTTAAGTCACAAATGCCTGAGTATAGTCCCAGATGGCGGAATAGACTTTTAGCCAGTTATAAACGATGTCTTGAGTAGTCATGCCTGGTGGGCTCCCTCAAACATTTAAATGTATCTTTAATTAAAAAAAAAAAAAAAAAAAAAACAAAAAACAAAAAAACACTAAGTTACATACATATTCAAAACATACTTGTACCTGAATGTGTAGAAATCTAAGTATTCAGAAATGAATCATGAAGCATGCACTCTACTGAAATGTCAATCTAAGTATTAGGATATACAACATATTCACATAAAAACTGATTGTGAGGACTAATGCTTGTACCTTTGTTCCACATAACTTATATTCAAACTTAGCAAGGCACTTCTCTATAACTATTCTAGGTTACCAAAATTAAAAAGCCTGGTACTGTCTGACTGAAGATAAACTCCTTTATATACTAGCATATTTACTGATATGAAATAAATACATCTATTACTGATAAGATTTTAACATTTCAAAGCTTCTGATTTCATCTCAAAACCAGAAACAGCCACTTTCACCAAGCAGGTCTAACACAAACCACACTGGCAATGATTACTTGGTCTTTTACATGTGGTACATATCACCACACACATTTGTTCTGAAAGCACCAGAATATGTTCAGACCTATATATCAGATAGTACATTTGTAAGTTATAGTCATGGGCTCCAGTACCAATGTCATCCCACTCTCCATGGTTGTGAGACATGGAAGTAACCAAGATGCCTTTCTAAAGTGTCAGTCATACATTCAAGTACAAGTCACAGTGAGCAAGCTATCAAGCCAGGAAAGAACATGGTGGAATAATAAATGTATACTGCTTGGTCAAAAGAGCCAGCCTGGAAAAGCTACTTACAATATGATTTCAAGCCCATTACATTCTTAAAGCAAAGAACAAGTAAGTGAAACAGCAAGGGTACCGTAAAGCAACAGGACAGGTCTGCATAAAACTAATGGTGGGCAAAGTAAATATCCATTCGTCAAAACCCTGGGACTAAGTAAGTGCAGTTTGGTAAATAAGATATGTAAATATATGCATTCCTGGTTGCTACTGTTATCATTAAAATATTATTCATAGTAAAAACATATATGCTAAAACATAAGAAAATGGTTATATAAACATACATAACATACATTCATGCACAGTAGATAGCCACACAAAATATAGTATAGCCATTAAAGGCGTATATTCTCTAGTAGTAACTTATAATTTCAGAAATGCAGAAGTTACATAAAATGACTCTTATGCTTGTGAATATATAAAGTACAAACTATGTTTTTGTTAAATACATATTGTAAAATTACAGTGAGTGAACTTATCATGTTAATGTGCTATGTGGGCACATAATTTCTGAGTGTCTGAATTAGATTACCAATAGTGAAAACTGTAACTTATTGTTCAATTTCTACAATGAGCATTATTGTAGAAAATTATCTAATCAGAAAATATTATAAAGATAGGTATAATATATATACATATATATATAATGTATACACAAAAAGCTGTAAGTTAAGATGTCGATATAATTTAAGAAAATTCTGTTTTCTGAAAAGGCAGTTTTTAAGTATAAAGTGAAATAAAAGAGGCCACACATTTATTATTACTGGCAACAGACAGCTATAACAACTAACCAAATAAATGTCAGATAAGTTCTTATGTTGCAGGACATTATCAATACACACACACACACACAAATATTAACAACATGGAAGAGACAATGCTGCCCAACTCCTCTGAAGCCAACTTCGGATGTGCCTTGTGTGTATGACACCCAAGTTCTACAAGGCCTCCATGATGCATACTCAGAGAGTGAAACCAATTTCAGTAAGGGAATCTGGCTTTAAAGAAGTTACTATGTGATAGAAAATAAGAATGTCTTTTTTTTTTCCTGAAAAATAATTTGCTACAAAAGCATTAAAAATCAAAGATTAAAAAGCATTTCAGTGCCAAACAAGCACCTTCTAACAGATGGTACTGGAGCAATAAAATACTATGCAAAACAGAACAAATCCTCACCTCCGCGATGATTATAAGAATTAAAATTCAAAGTGATCATTCGCTAAAATAAAAAGCCCTAAAACTACAAACTTCTAAGAGAAAGTCCTCTGTAATCCTAGTTTAGACTGATCTCTTAAATAAAACCACAAGCATGATCCATGAAAGTAAACACTGATAAGCCAGACTTATCAAATTAAATACCTCTGTAGCCACACCAGGGGGGAAAAAGCTGAAAAGAACCACAGATGTTTTAAAATCTCAGAATTAAATAAGAAAATAATGTAATTTTTAAAAAATGTTCAGACCATGTAAATAAAGCCCATAATATGGCGAACAAGTACATGAAAAGGTATTCATAGTAGAAGCTTTTGAGGGAAGTGCAAGTGAGAAGCACATGAGAAGTCTTCCTAACGCCATGAGAAGGCGGTGAGAGAAATGACCACTCAATAGGTGATCTCACTAAGAACAACAGGAACATTCCCTGTCACCCAGTGTGGAGTGTCTTATGTAGTAGTTAAGAAGTCGTCAGCCATAGGACCCAGAAATTACTCAGGTGTGACTTTTAATTTTTTTCAAACCCTATATTTAATGATGGTTCTTAAACACTTTAACCCACCACAAGTAGTGGAAAATAGGATGCAGGGGAAGTAGACCTGTTTAGAGATGGGCTTTATCCCATCTGTGTTGTCTGGAAATCAGCATTCAGTTCACAGGTTAGTAGGCAGCGGCAGCTTGATTCACTCACAAACACCTTCTGCAGCAGCTACCTAGCAGAGACAGGCAGGCCTCAGCACGAGTCAGCAGAGGGGACCAGAGCCAACAGGAATGCCAGGAGAAGTTCTCAGCTGTGCCTCTCACAGCAAAGTGAAGAGCAGAGAAGACCAAGAAGCTTTTAGCAATGTAAGCGAGCTAAGCTCAGCCTCCATGTGACAGTCCATTGGGCCTAGTTATACTCCCTTCAAACATCAGGTGTCCTCCATAGGTCTTGTCTCAGCACATGCCTCCAATAAGCCAGAGTTCACGCAAGTGGTAACAAACTGCAGCACACCACCACAGGTTTTCTGGTGCGGTTCTCTCTGTGGAGTCCAAGAGATGAAGCTAACCTACACACTGAGGTGGGCCAACACATGCACCATTAGCAAAGAATCCTTCATCACATCCTTCCACGGGCTTGCTTTAGCAGAAACTCTTTTCTCCTGTGTCTGCTTCAGTGAAATGAGTCTGCCTTAGTCTATCACCTGTGCCCACATCAATGAAACACTCCTTCACACATTTGCCTCAGCACAACACCATCCAACACAATGCACTTTCCAAAAAAGCCTCAAGTTTCCATTTCATTCATGTCTTAACACAAGGAAAACTGACCTTCACAAAGAAACCAGTATACACAGCTTCACTCACTATCAGCAAACACTGAAAAGACCCAACTGCCCTAGAACTGACATAATACAGTGCACCCTACAGTCAACCCCGCTCAGCAGTTTAAGGGCGTGAGGGAGTAGAGGACTCAGACACAGCAACACAGTGAGGTGATATCTCCAAAGCACTGCATATCAAAGGATCAAGAATCAAATTCAGAAGTCTCATGCTATAGGGTCTTATTCTTACAGAATTGAGTAAGATAAAACTACAGAAATAAAAAAATGAACCACTGCTGCCAAGCTCTAGACCTAGGAGAAAAGCTGAATACAAGATGTCATGAGAGAACTGAGGGATAAGAAGAGAGTATTCTGTACCCTGTTTGTGACAATGTAAGGTACCCTGAATCCGTCCAAACTCAGAGCCGCACTCTAGAACAGTACGCTTTACTGTCTGAAAACATCACCTCAATTTCTTAAAAGGTATGAACAAACTCAAGCAATAACAAAATAAAAACAGAACTAAAGTGTAAGTAGTATCAACTAACTGTTCTTTCTCCATCTTCTAACTTACACAAAGAAGCCCTCAGTTACCACCGTACTTTCCTCACAGGAAATGCAGTTCTTACTAAAGGTAATGACTTTACAACATTTTTCTAATGACTGCATCATAAACAACAATATGCTTTATTTCCAAGAAATTTCAGTTCAGAATCTGGAGCAGCAAATTCGGTGAGCATGTCTCCTTTGCAAGTAACCAGGTTCTCGGAGACAAGAACGATACCTGGTGCTTAGGATGCGGCTCCCAGTGTTACTCCCGCAGACTTACCTTTGGCACTATCTGTGAGAGATGCTGGACCTCCATTGTATCTACTTCTTCTCCAGACACGGACTGTGAAGTTTTAGAATACAATCCAAGACGACTAGCTAAAGTAAAAGAAGATAAAATATATATAATTAACCAAATTTCTTCACTTGAAGAGTCAGTAAAGCTATGTTCGTTTTCTGTGATCTTGTTTACTTCTTTGTACATGGGAAAGTATATCTAGGAATCATAAGAGAAAACAACTGGTAAACAAAACTGGCTGAAATTCATAGCAGGGTCTGAAGTTTTCTGTTTGACTTTTTGGTTTTTGTTTAAAGTTACGAATATAGAACTGTCCCTAAGCTGGCAAACCCTAAAAATTCAAATTAGACTAATCCATCCTGCTCAGCAGCTCAATCCTAATGACAATCAGAATGTACTATAAGCCAAGGAACTGAAGCCAGTTTTTCACTGGGGGCACATTAGCTGCACGCAATCATGTAGTCCCATTTAGATCAAAGCGCACACTGACAAGTCGCCCTCCCAACACCACATTTGCGACCCTTCTTAAGATAACGATGTGCACAACCTTTAGCCCAAACCCATCACAAATTAATAAAATCAGAATTAACAAAGCTTGGCAAATGTGAGGTTTATACTTCACAGACTTCATGCTTCTTTCCACCTTACACTCCTGAAGGTAACTGTAACTAACTTTCAAAGCACAAGCACATCCCTGGTGGGTGACAAGACAGAGCAAGCGATCCTCTTATCTTAGTATTTATGTTCAAGTCTACTTCGAAAGTTACACTGAAAAGAAAACCCTCAATTCATCTTTCCTTTTACATCCCTAGGCTAGTGTTTACACCTGTCAGCAAGTGGATTATAAAGTTAAAAAGGTCAACCACCCTTCTGTGAATAAATACACAAATGGTTTGCCGAGTTAATCATGGGTTTTCAATATTCTTTTTTTACTAAACTTTAATTTACGAACTATAAGTTTGAGGAAAAATGAGTAAGTTGTTATTTTGTAATCCCAACTGCATATGAACATATCTCCTAGCTAATGTTTACAAAACGAGGTGGTGTTTTCTGAAAGCAGTCATACCGATTGCAATTGCAGTCTCCTGAGAATCTCCAGTGATCATTTTGATGGAGACTCCTGAGGCAATGAGTGTTGTGACAGCTTCTTTCACACCAGTTCTAGGAGGGTCAATGATTCCCACCAGGCCAAGGAAGGTCAGCTGCCCCAGTTCTGGACCAGACGCCAAGGCAAGAACTTGGAAAATAATAAAATCAAAATTGCAAAATACTGGTTGTAAAAGTGTTAAACTTAGCTGATATAAATCACGTAAGGTTATAATAGCATCTGTAGTTGCAGCACATTATTTAACAATTCAACCTTATCACATACCAACACACTGTAGTTCAATGGCTCTGGATATAAAGTTGCTTTTAGGTTATTAAAAATTAAAAGAAATAAACCCAAAAAACTGTTAAGTAGAGAAGCAAATGAGAAAAAATTAAGAACATTTTTTCACAGCAACCACATGCAGCTACAATCCAAAGAAACTACAACCTCTTTAGAAAATACAATTCATTATTTAGGGAAAAATAGGCCTTTGTCAAACCTTAAAGCTCAAATTTAAGCCAGCAGACCCCTTTGAAGGTTGTTTCTACTACATCTTCATCAGAGAAGGCTGTATCAATTGTACACAGCTTGTGTGTGCGTGTGCGTGTGTGTGTGTGTGTGTGATATATATATACATATATGTATATGTATGTGTATACATACACATACATATATATACATATATATATGTATGTGTATGTATATATACATATATATGTATGTGTATGCATACACATACATATACACACACACACACACACTTTCATATATGCTAAACACTAGAAAGAAAAGTTCATCTATAAAGTAGTCTTAAGGCCATTAATACCAACACAGTCTGTTTTCATTGCCTCCAAACATTAACAAGCATTTCCTCTCAAATCTCTAGCGAAGAGCTCATAACTATCCTATCATTATGTTTATAATGTCCTGACATCACTGGACAACAAGATTAAACAGAAAGTCATGCACATTTCCCAAATATCACTCAGCTTACTGTCAGAATTTTGTAAGCTCTGGTCACTACCATTATAAATTGAAAGGATACACTCGCAGCAGGGAGACTGTTATGAGAACAAACACTTACTAACAAGTATCCACAAAAGTACACTCAACTTCACTGTCTCAAAGGGAGCCTGCAAAATCCCGAGACCAAAGTAGTACTTATTCCTATTCAAGCAGAATGCATACATGGAGGACTGAACGACCAGTACTGAAGGCAAACCGCTTCTGTTTAAGTGTGCAGATGTAACCCACAAAGGCGCCCACTCTGAAGGAGCGACCTGGCAATCGCTGGTGCTAGGGGCGAGGCAGATGGCAATACAAGGAGATGAGGAGAATCAATGTGCATACCAGCGTGTCCTGAGTAAAGGACGTCATTTCTGTCCTCCCAGTGGAGGGTGGCACTAGCCCAGAGAC
Organism: Rhabdomys pumilio; assembly: GCA_030674055.1. Lineage (NCBI taxonomy): Eukaryota > Metazoa > Chordata > Mammalia > Rodentia > Muridae > Rhabdomys > Rhabdomys pumilio. The sequence goes on along the minus strand of JANHMN010000020.1, from coordinate 4,549,487 downwards.
TGTTATTCTATGTTTTGGCACTCCTCAACACTAAGAAAGATCTACTCAAGATACTCTTTAGACCAAGAACAGATAAGCAATGTTTATAAGGAAGTCCTCGGACATAAAACAGTTACTATGGTTTGAATATGGCATTTTCTATACCCTCATGTGTTTGAATACTTGATCCCAGCTGGTTGTTTTGAGAGGTTGTGGAACCTTAACGATATGGGACCCACCTGGGGGAAGTGGGTCACTTCAGGCCAGAACTTAGAACCTGTCAGACAGAGCTTTAGAGCTCACCATCCTAGCCTGTCTACTGCCCTGAGATATGAGGCAGCAACCTCTCTCCTGCTGCTACCTTAAGTCACTCCTACCACCATCCCTTCCCCACCACGATGGTTATTACCGTCATGAAGGTGAGTACATTCAACTATGCATCAAAATAAATTTTTTCTCACTTAAATTTCTTCTTGTCAGACAGGTGGTCATAATCGCAAAAAAAAAAAAAAAAAACAAAAAAACCATAAAATATGTTGTAGTTTCAAAATTTAGGACCACAAAAATTTTTAAGGAGCAAACTTTATGAGATAAAGCATAACCATATATCAATTAATATTTTAATGCATATACATTAATATTTAATTCCCCATTATAGTAATAATGAGAGGAAGATGAAAAAAAGACAGACAAAAATCAGAGTATTTTCTAAATTCTATGAAACAAATGTTTCCTCTAACAATTCTAGTCTACTTCACAGTGCTACAGCACAAACCACATACAAAAAGCTCAACAATTCTTCAGCAAAATGGCCCAATAGATAAAGCACTTGCTCCAGACCCTGACAACATGAGTTTCACTCCTGGAACTCACACGGTAGAAGTAAAATAACGATCTTCATGTTTTATCCACCATGCCCCGACACACGCACACACAAAATAAACCCAACAAACAGCACTTTGTATGAGACGAAGTTCTTTAAACTCTCTGTCCTACACAGAGAACACTGACATCTATAGAGACCCAAGAGTTCAGATTTTGCTGTATTCTTGACTTTCCATTATTTGAGAACCAGCTCCTCAACTATTATAAAACACACCACCTCAGAAACTGCAATGGTTCCGATGTCTGGGGTAGAGTTGGACACTTCAGAAGTGAAGTAGGGATTCAGCTACGATTAAAAGAAGGCCTTTGTTCCCAGAACAGGAACTATGCTGAAACAGCCTTCCTTCCTTACCTCTGAGTCCCGCTGAGCCCATCCGTGCCTTCTCTTGTTGGTACAAATCTCTCTGCTGCTGGGTAAGTGGCAAAGTCTGCCCTTTGCTGTTGTATGTAGTACAATACTTAATCACCTGTTCATAAGCACCCTTCATAAAACAAATCTCTGGTCTGTCCTAAAAAGAAAAACGTAACAAGTTTACATTCAAATTGTGTGTGTGTGTCTGTGTGTGTGTGTGTGTGTGTCTGTGTGTGTGTATCCTACATGAATTCAAAAAAAGATATCCAGTCTCTCATAATCCTTAGCAAAGTTATTCAAGCCCAATGTTTTGAATGGCACTTTAAACTTTAGAGATTATTGGCACATGTGGGAATTAGCTGTATGTTCTACAAAGCACAGCCGTCCTTCTATACCTTATACTATGAGCAATACTATACTAAACCTCAAGTTGGGCACTGTAAGATTTAGAACATGGTTCCTCTTCACCAGGCAGCAGGGAAATGAAAGAGATCCAGTACCAGTCCAGGGGTAATGGTTCAGGCTTTTTATTAATGACTATGTACTTGTATCTAGGCCTACTTACCTATGATGCCCTTTAACCTCGCAAGCACCTCATGACTGATACAAATAGCAGATCTCTTCCACTTACCACAGCAGAAGTAATATTCAACCTACCATACAAGGTCCTAAGATGAATTCCCCAGCATGGAAAAACAAACACAAAATAATCCCTAGTAGCTTCTAATGAAGACCTGCAGTCCCTTCCCATCTGTACTCCTGAGGTTTTGATACATTTAAAGTAAGCACTTGTGTCATTTCTAGATGGAAATCTAGGGGCTACTAGAGTTTGCCTCTTGTACTCATCTGTGACAGTGTATGCCCACTCTCAGCCTCCCTCCAGCCTCCAAAATTATCAGCAACTACAGTAAGATGTCTGGCATCGAATTAAGGGGGGGGGGAGGGAGTGAATGTTGCTATGGCCTATCCTCACCGACATATCAAGTCTTTACTTCTCTTTCTGTAAGTTTTGTCATCTGTAAAGTTAATTATCTACTATTTCATTTTTACTTAGCTCCATTTACAGTTCTCATTCACTCTCTCAAACTCTACAATGTGAAATGAGAAACTTTCAGGTGGTAATATTCAGAGGAGAGAAAGAGCAGGCAAGCAGTACTTCTTTCTCCTCTTTTACTGGAAACCTGCTTAATTCAGTCTTCTTCTCTTGTCCCTTCTTTCTAAGTTGAGATGTTGGGGCCTTCTGCACTAACGAATCAGGAACTCCCGTTAACCCCACCTCCAACCCCCAATCAACATCTTCTTTCCTTTTCCTTGGCCAACAGTACCCACGTCCATACTCCCACACTAAGTTCTCCTGTGGAGGCTTCACGTCCCTGTCTCCCAAGTGCTGTGCACAAAGCACCAAGGGGCCACAATTATCCCTAAACCTTCTCGTGTGACTGCCCTCCGGCCTTACTTCTTTACATGGTACTGCCCCCTACTTCAAACATCTCTGGAGGCTTTACAAACGCTTTTCTCCGAGTATCTCACTACTCTTCAACACTAAAGGAGCATCCTTCCTTGTGTCTATCTCCTCACATTATCCCCCATTTGGCAGTTTCAAGGAGCTGGGGAGGCCATTTCACTATAAAACTTAAAATCTTTCTCTTCTACAAATATGTCTAGCATTACTTAAAATTTTATTTCTGTCTTCTTTTTGTTTGTTGTGTTTGCTGTTTGTTTGTTTTGTTTTTTAAGAGACAAGTGTCTCTATTTGGCCCTTGGCTGTTCTGGAACTTGATATACACAGACCAAGCTAAGCTCGAACACACAGAAGTCCAAATGCTTCTCTACTTGAGTGCTGACATTATAGGCATGAGCAGCATGCTTGGCACATGTACTTGCTGAGCTTCCCTATGCTGTTCCCACTGTTGCATGTGTCCTCAATCTTGAACCTTCATTTCTGATCTTCTTGTGTCCTCTGCTGGCTACTTCTTGCTTTCTCCGCTACTTCTAGCACAGTCCTTAGTTAACAACTAGCGATCTACTTAAGGCTTTTACTGGCACTTGTCATGGTCTTCAGGAACCTCCTTCAGCATTAGGCACTACCTTTGTTTCTCAGAGCCTATGTCTGCTGGTTCAGTCTGTGCCTTTATACTAAACACTTCCACCAGTCACCAGTAACTCTGACTATCCATTTAGGCCCACAACTAGAGAACCAGCAGCTCCCTGGGCACTGGTAACAGTGATCAGCTAGTGGACCTGCTACAAGGGAGCACGGAAAGTCCAAGAGAAGGAAAGCTTTTGTCCTTGCTATTTAAAAGACCAGGGAGCTGTTCCTGAACACCCAAAATATCCTAAAGCAGGACACTCAGGAGAGCAGTCAGCTTCCAGAGCTGAGCCTGCCAGCGTTCCACTCCTGTGCCCTGGTCAGACTCCTACACTCTTCAGGAATAAAGGAACACTGATGGGCTTAACTGAAGAGCCAGAGAGGCACTGGGAGAAAGGGTTACTGCTATTCTCTCACTCAGATTCTCAACCTTCCCTCCCATTGTTGCCAGACTTACCACCTGCCTTTAAAATAACTTATGTGTTTTTATCTTTCATTCCACAGATTAAAAAGGTATTTAAACTGTCACATTCAAAAGACTCCTCTAACACAAAAGGGTGGGGAGGGCTAACTGAGCCATTCCAGTTGTTTTGAAATCAGCAAGTCTGCCCACTCTGTCAGGCTGCCCCCTCTACCCACTGTGTCTTGTTGGTGTGCTTAAGTTCATCTATTAATTCCATTGGTTGCTTTCATCTTGCAGGAATTCTTCAGGCTGGGAGATTCAGAGAAGAATCCTACGGTTACTACGGTCTTATTTATGCTAAGATTAAGACATTCCTTCAGTGAAGAGCAGTCCAAAACCAAAAATCAACAGCAACCTATAATGAACTCTCAGTGAGAAGAAAATTATACCAAGAGAACCTGATGTCAGAAGGTCTCTATACCTAAGACCACGCTATAACCCACTAAAGCTGGCGGTCACAAGCAAAACTAAATACTTCAGTATACAAATTCAATAAAGAGTGCCAAACTAAAGACTTAAATCCACTGTGATTGTCATGCTCTAAACCAGTGGATCTCAACCTTCCTAATGCTGTGACCCTCATGTTGTGGTGAACCCAACCATAGAATAATTTTGCAGCTATGAATTGTAATGTAAATATCTGTTATACAAGATGTCTAATATGCAGCCCACTGGTTGAGAAACACTGCTTCAAGGTAGTATGTTCTATTAGATACAGTAATTCATTAATCTAATGGCAGATTGTCACAGGAAATCTGATTACACTGTAAATGGCAAGATTGTGTCATTTACCTTTTAGAAAACCCTTTGTAATGTGGCTCAACCCTAGCACACACGTTTCATTTAAGAGATAAATGAAGTCAACCCTAGGTCAGGAGGCAGAGCAAGTAACCAGCAACAGGGAGTGAACGTAATAAAGGAAAGTGGGGAGGGTCTTTGAGTTGAAGAGTATTTAAGACAGTGTGGGAAAGGAGAAAGAGCTTTTCCTTCTGGAACATCAGCAGAATAAGAAGGTCAGCTGAGCTACCAGGTATTCACCCTAGCATCTGGCTCCTAAATCTTCATTGGTAAAATCGAATGCCTGTTTTTTTTTGTTTTTTAAAACAACAGTAGATTAAAAAAAAATAAAATTGTCACCTAAGTTGACATTAGATTATTAGATGAATTCTTTGTTATTTTGAGGTAGATATGAGATAGAGCCTCAACCCTATAGCCCAGGCTAGCCTGTAATCCACTATGTAGCTGACTTCAAATTTGTAGCAACCCTGCTTCAGCCTCCACAATGCCAGAATTATATATACATATTTGTGAAGAATACCTGCTGTGTTCGGTGTACACACTTAACAGCCATCCACTTTTGCTCAGAACTAAAAGGGTACTCAGCTTTTCTAATATAATCTTGTTGCAGTCCATCCAGACCCATCTGTAAGACCAAAATAAAAATGAATTAATTCTAACCAACATGTGTTTATTTTTCCCTTTAACAAGGAACATTAATCACAACTTACAACACATTAAGAAAACTGGATCCTTTTTTTTTTTTGTATTAGTGAAAGAACAATGTTGTATCTATAAAGACAGCATTTTCCCTAAAGAGCAACATTCAATTTGAACACGAAAGCTTGGCTATGCAGATAGAATAGTAGCCTTCATACAGGCTATATCAATCTCTCTACCAACTCAAATTCTGGAAGAAAACAACATACAAATAAATCAAAGTGCCTGAACAACACTGAAGATGAACTTTTCTAATCCAGAAGTCTCCTATTTAACCCATCACTTATTAGCACCTGGGGTGTTTCTTGTCGGTTTATCATCTCCATCCTAAGCATTTAGTCCAGTTATGTGACACTTTCTATCAGACGGAAACATTCCATCCTTCAGGGAAGGTAAACAAATCAAAATAGCTTCAGCAGGTCCCTAAAACTGACCAGATTCACTAAGCCCCTCCTCTCAGACTAAGCAATAAAGACTGTTCAGAGCCACTCTCAGACAAGTCAAGCTACAAAAATGACTGAGCCCAGGCAGATGTCTAGAAGAAGCAGAAACCAACTGAGCTGCCCAGAAGAGGTTTAGATCAGTCACTTGGAACGGTCACTCTCTAACCCATTTAACTGCCTCCTGGCTGCGCAAGGTGTTCCAGGTTTCCCAGCTTTTGTGCTCTGCCATGTATGCTGGAGTAGGTCTTGGTGATGCAGCTGTCTCTGGGTCACTTCTGCTCTTGTAGGTAATTCCTCTCCCATATTTCTACAAGTAACCTCAATAAAACTCAGTGGTTCACCAAGCTGAACTTCGGTAGTATCTGTAATTTGGTTTGTCATGGGTTCCTTGTCTCAGATGAGTAGACTGTGTCTGCGTGCATGTGTGCCTGTCTGTGCGTCTCTGCATACGTGTATGAGCAGGCTTACACAAGCATCTGTTGTGTGTCTCCCTAGGTCCTAGGAAATTGTTACAGAAACACCCGCCACACTACAAATCATAACTACTAATGTCACACAGTTGTTCTCACTCCAGTCCTTTGATCCCTTTGCCTCTTATTCCAAATACTCAAATGTATTTTAGGACTATTAAAAAGTCCATGTCATTAGTGTCTGTTTTCTTCAGAAATATGTTCAGAGTTCTCTTGGCTTTCATATCCATCAAATACAGTTTATCTGACAATTCCATCCTTACTCAAACACCTTCCACTCCTTCCTACTAGCCAGGTGATTATCAGTCTTGACCCACTCGGTCCACACCTATTCACTCCCTCCCGCTTCCGTCCAGCTCCTCCCACGCTCACTGAGCCCGTTCTGTCCTTTCAAGTCAAGCTCCAGCTCCAGGAACTTGCTCTGACTCTCCTTGGTTCCAAGGAGAGTAGTATTACTGTCTCTAGGAAGAAGCTAGCAGCTTGTTAAACACAAACAGAGGAAATATCTGATACCTGATTCAGGTTTTTATTATTCTTATAAAAGCTATACATGTTTGTTAGTTATAAGGCCAGATGATAGAGAAGTGTAGCTTTCTATGGAGAAAACATATATAGTCTACAACTAGTGGGCAGTGCTTTATCTCAGAGTTAGTGCTGGTCTGGCATAGGGAAGGCCCTGGGTTCAAGCTCTATTATATACATGAAAAGGAACAAGTGAGCGGCTAAGAAACTCACTGTTCATCTTCTGAACTCAATACTCCAGTAACCTGCAACTACACTCTGGCTCTTGCTTCCAGTAATCGCATACAGAAGAATCCTGCATCATTCAAATCTCAGTGCTTTATCAAACTATTTTCAAAAGTTGGAGATTTCTGTTATGTAAATAACAGGTTTCTCACTGAAGTAATTTAGGATGTAGGTTCAATTTCAACAGACTGCAGGAACAGTACTTCCTCTCTCCCAAACAGATTTAATAACACTGACTTTGAGAGATGGATAAAAGGAAGGAAAAGATTGGAAGGGGAAAAAGGCTCATTTCCTCCAAGTGTACTGAGATTTGTACATAAAGTTACTAGAGAATCTTATCTTTTACTAATGTAAAGATACAAAAGTATTTCAGAAAGTTATCTTTTACTTATTTACAAGTATTTAACAGCAACATACTTTTCAGTGAAGAGTAAGTTACACTAAAACTATTCTATTCTGTATATTTAACTGATCCCCAATGCCAGTTAAAAATAATGGAAAAAATGAGTCTTACTGAACACCTAACAACACAGTAGTAATGAATCTGACAGGCCTTAGATTCTGCTGGCAGAAAAATATCCCACATGTCAAAGACACTAAACACATACCTTCATCGCAAGAGCAATTAAGGCTCCTTCTGTTGGCTTTCCCATCAGAGTGTTGTTCCTAATGACAGCATCATTGCACACACAGCCCGCCTAAAAGAAATGCACATGAACTATAAGAACCCATCACTCTGGCTTGAGTCATTAGGAAGCAAGTTAACTTTTTGGACAATACAATCTTACCTCAACAATTCTGCTGACAGCTGGGTTATAGAATCCATGGACAACATCGCCGTCAACAATCACTTCACCAAACTGATTATAGCCAACTCCAGTGACCTGAGGGACAGGAAGTGGGAACAGTAACAGTCAGAATCGTAATGAGACCTGACGGTGTCAAATAGCGCCCTAAGCTACATTCAGCATGAAGTATACTATAGCTTGAAAAAGGCTCTGAAGCCCACTACTACCATGTCTAACCTCTCACACAGACCCAAGTACATGCCATGGCTGGAACTTGGTTTCCAGGCAAACCGTCTTAAGGACAGGGAAAGGCTCAGCCTGGAACTGACAGACTGCTGCAACAGCACAGTGCACCCATCCTAAAACAACCATACATGAAACAAGCCAAAAGTCCCAAGTGGCTAAAAGTTAGCTAAACAACTATAACAATTAAGATAATAAAGTTTAGGCGAAGAAAATAATGAGAAGTCATTAATGTTTAACATAAAACGATGGGACTCTGAAGAGACACTTATATCCTGTCTGCCACACATACAAGCATAGGTAGCTCCAATTACCCTTCTGAAAGAAGATCACATAATGGCAATAGGTATCCTTGATCAAACCTAATAACCTAGATTCAATAATCTCACTTTAAGGACTTTGTAAAACAGACCTAAACAAACCCCAGTATAAACTTCTGTCAATTTTTTAATGTTTGCTTTCTTTGATGAATTACTTACAAATTTTTAATTTCAGTGCCCCTCATAACTAATATTAAGAATATTCTAATCAGAGAGTCTGCAAAGACTGAGAGAACCTAGAACTAGTCTTCCTTCACCTTCTGAAAACAAGTACAACACAGAGACTGACATTTGTCAGGTGTTTACCACGACATAGGTAACCCTGGGATGGTCAACACAACTCCTGCTCTTAACAACTCTTCTAGTAGGAAAGAAGAAGGAAATGTTTAGCTGGGATAAAGACTGGAAAGAAAATAAATGTATAAACATGGATCACAGGGCCAGTTCTCAGTAAGGCTTTTCCGGTAAAATAGCAACACAGGTCACAGGGGAAATTCTGTCACACAGAGAGAACTATGAAGCTAGTCATGTACCATAAACAAGGGGGAATAGCAAAGGCTGGAGAAGGAAGTTCGAGGCTGCACAGAGCCTTAAGAGCCACAGTTCATTATTCTCAGTACAATGGAGAACAACTGAATTGTCTTAACTTAGGGGTGACTGCTCTCGCTGCATTTCTACGAAAGGTTCTCAGAGTACAGAGAGTGTGGGAACCTGTGGGGTGTGGAAGTCAGCCTGGTGGAGAAAGAAGAGGGATGGAGAGGGAGGTACCACAGGCACCTTCAAGAGTCCACAGTGGATCTGAAGCGGCTCTCAGCATACCGCTAAGACAGCACAACAGATCCAAGGTCAGGATGGTGGCTCTTCCTCTATCTTCACAGTAATTTCCATCAGGGTTGGGCCCCTCCTCTACAGGCTCCTGAACAGGCCAGTCAGATTCTGCCAAACAACACCTGTTGCACCCCAATTTGCCCTTGAATACATAAGCATACCCTAGTTGGCTAAGAAGCTAAATATAAGTTTGTGTAGTAAACAACAGAATTAGACCTGCACTGATGCTGGTCTCTAGAGTTTGATCCCAGGCATCTTCATGGACTCTATCTCCACTTTCCCCCACTTCCCTGTCCATGTTCCCACAGAAAACAAAGTGAATACAGAAAGACTAGGAAAAGGATGCATCAGAAGGCCAGGTGACAAACATGTTACATGGAGCAGAGAAGCTGGCTATAAGATACCCAGGCAGGTAGTTTAGTAGGTCAAAACCTGCAGGACTTGGTGATGAGTGGATGAAGGGTCGGTTCAAAAACTACCAAGAGATCCAAGCTTCTAAATTACATACACAATGTGAAATTAGTCATAAAAACACATGGAAAGAAAAAAAGATTTTGAAGGCAAACACTGGACTTGTTAACATTTTTAAACACTCAGTTTCTGAACAAGGGAAGACGATCTTTAAAAGATGCAGGCTCCACACCTCAGCATGCAGGCCGTCTGAAGTGAGTATGTGAGTAACAGTCATCTCGTTCTTCGTCAGGGTTCCAGTTTTATCTGAACAAATCACATTACAGCAACCTAAAAACAAATCAATGGGCATCACCACAAGACTCAGGAAACAGGTTACTTAGAAAATAAATAAAACACCTGGAAACAGCGTTTCAGCTCTCTGAACTTTCCCATCATTGGCACTTATAACTTCTTACATTGTGTTTGCTTTTTCATAAAGTAAAGTTTCTGAAGTCAGAAACCAAACGTAGATACTTACTTTTTCTTGGTTCCTACAAAGCTACCTGACATTGTCTTTGGCCAATAACTTTCAGAATACATTTTCTACGAAGTTTGGAAGATCCTGACATGTAAACCCCATGTCTTCAGTCAGGGATTTTCAAGGTATTATAAACAAGAAATTGAATTTAAAACACTTTTTAAAGGATTTATTTATTATGTAAGTATATTGTTACTGTCTTCAGACACACCAGAAGAGGGCATCAGACCCCATTACACATGGTTGTGAGCCACCATGTGGTTGCTGGGAACTGAACTCAGGACTCTGAAAGAGCAGTCAGTGCTCTTAACCACGGAGTCATCTCTCCAGCCCCTAAAGCGGTTTTTTGTTTGTTTGTTTGTTTTGGTTTTTTTTTTTTTTTTTTTGATAGCTAAATTGCTTTTAAAAGAAGTTCTGTAATATTTTAAGAATAAAATTGTTTTATCAATACAACCAGGACTTACTTATTGTTCTTAATATAAACAAAGTGAACCTAAGCAGTAAATTTTGAGCTCTATAATTACCAACTGTTAAAAAGTATTTTAATTATTCTGCTCCAAGACTTCATTCATAGCATGCAAACCAAAACATGATCTAAGCATTAACATATTCCACTGATATTTGAAGATTCCTCCTGAGAAATGAATTCTTAATTGCCTATTCTGATTGCTTGGGTCCAACATCTCTATGATGTCAATAACAGAGAAACAGAGAAACAGTGAAGTACATTGGCTCTCTGCCTCTGTGGCTCTCTCTCTGCCTCTGTGGCTCTCTCTCTCTCTCTCTGCCTCTGTGGCTCTCTCTCTGCCTCTGTGGCTCTCTCTCTGCCACTGTGGCTCTCTCTCTCTCTCTGCCTCTGTGGCTCTCTCTCTCTCTC
>JANHMN010000020.1:4445661-4529751 GCA_030674055.1 Rhabdomys pumilio | reverse complement strand
CACACACACACACACACACACACACACACACACACACACACACACACTGCTTTGATCAAGAGGAAATGCTCACTTTTGCTTTGCCACATCTGACCAGTGTCCCCATGAAGGCGATGTTACTTCTTGATGCAAGATCTCCATTAGTAGCAGTTGGCTGAGGAGCGGTCACCTTAGAACAAGGAGTCGTCTCTCCTGTCAAGCTAGACTCATCAATGGAAAGATCCACAGCCTTGAAAAACAAGCGTTTCATAAATTTAAATGACAGTACAATTCACATTTCAAGAGTTCACAACCACCACTCCTTCCAATATTCACTTTCCAGCCATTAGATACATCTTGTTTTATAGCTATTACTTTAAGACAAAAGATCAGATCAGTATAACCATATATGTTAAGTCAACAAAATCTGACAAACGAAATAAAGAATGCTTCTCATAGGAACATGTTAGCCTAAAATTCAAAATACAACTGAATAGCTGTGAACCCAAATTTTCCTAACATTATTGTTTAATTTTGTCATGTTTCAAAGTATTCAACTTTCTAAGCACAGAGACAACCATTTTAGGAATCCTAGATTTAACATGGCTTTTAGGAAATTGAATTCAGACCTTCCTGATTACAGTACTCTAACCCATTCAACTACCTCCAACTATCCCCAGAGAGCATACTATGGATCATGACCCAAGCTGAGATCACATTAATTTTAAGGGGTCATAAAAAATCTGACAAGAGTGAAAGATTCCTGAACATCCAGTAACCAGAAATATGGTCCACATCAAATGCACAGTGAATCCTAGTTGTTTCTGACAGGACCCACACATACTGAGTGAGTTGTGCACAGTTATGGTTACCTAGTTCTAAACACACAACATGCACTTTGTACTGTGCATACAATCACACCACACATCATCCCTAGTCATGGCTTCAGCATCTATCTTATGAATTAGAATGCCTTTATTGAACACAGACTGTTTTCTGCTGTGATATAAACACAATGTTTACTAATGAAGAAAACTACTCTCATTCCTTAACAAATAGGTATCAAGTCAGTACAGGTTTGGACTGCAGCATGTTAGATGCTTCATTTTAAACATCACTATGTGAGTTGTTGACTTGAGTTTCACAAAAAATTGTTTCATGGATTTTGGCTTGGGATTGGGGAAAATGTTCAGTAATTTCAGAAATAACCCTAAACATCCTTCTGCCATTTTGTGCTGTGTTTGTGTAAAGTGGCATTCTCAGGATGAATGGCTATGAAATGAAAATACTGGTCAACTCAAGATGTTCTATAACTTGCAAGATCAACTGATCAGACAGAATTTAATTCTTTTTTTAAGATTTCTGTCTTTTTATTATATTAATGTTTGCCTACGTGTATGCTGTGATGGCTACTCTTATTGTATTAATGTTTGCCTACATGTATGCTGTGAAAGCTATTCTTATTGTATTAATGTTTGCCTACATGTACGCTGTGAAAGCTATTCTTACTGTATTAATGTTTGCCTACATATATGCTGTGACAGCTATTCTTGGCTGTCAACCACTACACTGGAGTGCATCCATCATGGAAGGACAACACTTTGTCCTAACTGGAGTAGACACTTATTCTGGCTACAAAATCCTCAATATAATGCATCTGTCAAAACCACCACACATGGCCTGAGAGAACTCTGTATTCCATACTGTATGGCTCACTTCTCAGCCAGAGAAATATGAGAGTTGAGCCATGATCATGGGATTTACCTGTCTTGTTTCCTACCATCCTAAACCAGCTGTCCTGAAAGACAGAATGGCCTTTTGAAAACACAGTCACATTGCTAATTAGGTGGCAGAGCAGGGTTCTCCAGAAGGCAGGCAGTAAGTATATGCTTTAAATTAGTGTCTATAACACACGGTTCGGTTTCTCCACATGTCTAGAAATCAGGGATGAAAAAAAAAAATACTTCTATTCAATATCACCCTTAGTGCCTCAATAGGAAAATTTCTGCTTCCTGTTCCCACCCAGGGGAAATCTGATCTTCCAGTTCAATGGGATGTTTGTTGTGATTCTTAGTAGGAGCACTCTCCCCTCTGGAAACAAAACTTCTAGGCATGACTCCTAAAAATATAACAGGGATGTGGTGGTTATTCTTGGTTGCCAACTTGACAACATCTGGGATTAATTAAAACAAAAATTGCACACAGAACCCAGAGGAAGCGGGCCTTCCAGGAGCTCTAACCCAAGCTGTATCTTAGGTAAGGAGAAAGTAGCACCGGCCACAAACAGGGAGAAACTGGGACCCACTAGGACCCAGGAAGTCACTCCTGGCCAGTAGCACTGGTTCCTTCTGGACTGGGCGTGAGCACTGAGCAGATGCCGGGCAGCAGCTCTGCCCCAAATCTCACAGAACCCAAAGGAAGTGGGCCTCCTAGAAGCTCTAACCCAGGTAGTATCTTAGATAAGGAGACAGCAACACCCACCTAAAACAGGGAGTAACTGGGACCCACTAGGACCCAGGAAGTCACTCCTGGCCTGGAGCACTGATTCCTTCCTATCTGCACATGAGCACTGAGCAGATCTTGGACTCCAGCTCTAACCCCAGTAGTAACACCCACCCCACAAAGTACTGATACAACCAAGATAATACGAAAGACAGGCTCCAGTCAGAGACAGGGCAGGTAGCACTAAGGAGATCCAGATGGCAAAAGACTAACACAAGAACATAAGCATCAGAAACCCAGGGTACTTAACATCATTAGAACCTAGTTTTCCCACACAAGAAAGTCCTGAATTTCCCATATCACTAAGAAAGCAAGATTCAGATTTAAAATCACTTCTAATGATGATGATAGAGGACTTTAAGAAGGACATAAATAACACTCTCAAAGATTTTGAGAAGAATACAGGTAAACAGGTAGCAGCCCTTAAAGAGAAAACACAAAAATCCCTTAAAGAATTACAAGAGAACACAACCAAACAGGTGAAGGAATTGAACAAAACCATCCAGGAAATAAAAATGAAGTAGAAACAATCAAGAAAACACAAAGAGAGACTACCCTCAAGATAGAAAACCTAGGAAAGAAATCAGGAGTCATAGATGTAAGCATCACCAACAGAATACAAGAGATAGAAGAGAGAATCTCAGGTGCAAAAGATACCATAGAAAATATTGACACAACTGTCAAAGGAAACACAAAATGCAAAAAGTTCTTAACACAAAACATCCAGGAAATCCAGGACACAATGAGAAGACCAAACCTAAGGATAATAGGTATAGATGAGAGTGAAGATTCCCAACTTAAAGGGCCAATAAATATCTTCAACAAAATTATAGAAAACTTCCCTAACCTAAAGAACAAGATGCCCATAAACGTGAAAGATGCCTATAGAACAGCAAATAGACTAGACCAGAAAAGAAATACCTCCCATCACATAATAATCAAAACACCAAGTGCACAAAACAAAGAAAGAATATTAAATGCAGTAAGGGGAAAAGGCCAAGTAACATATAAAGGCAGACCTATCAGAATTATACTAGACTTCTCACCAGATACTATAAAAGCTAGAAGATGCTGGACAGATGTCATACAGACCCTAAGAGATCACAAATGCCAGCCCAGGCTACTATACCCAGCAAAACTCTCAATTACCATGGATGGAGAAACCAAGATATTCCACGGCAAAACCAAATTTACACAATATCTTTTCACAAACCCAGGATTACAAAGGATAATAGCAGGAAAGCTCCAATACAAGGAGGGAAATTATACCCAAGAAAGTAATCCTCTTCCAATAAAACCAAAAGAAGATAGCCACACAAAGATAATTTCACCTCTAATAACAAAAATAACAGGAAGCAACAAGCACTGTTCCTTAACATCTCTTAACATCAATGGACTCAATTCCCCAATTAAAAGACATAGGCTAATGGACTGGATACATAAACAGGACTCAGCATTTTGCTGCATACAGGAAACCCACCTCAGTGACAAAGACAGACTCTACCTTAGAGTAAAAGACTGGAAAACAATTTTTCAAGCAAATAGTCCTAAGAAACAAGCTGGAGTAGCCATTCTAAAATCTCCAGCCCAAGAACACAAAGGGAGGGACTCATGGCTCCACCTGTATAGATAGTTGAGGGTGGTCTTGCCAGGCATCAGTGGAAGTGGACAGCCTTGGTGCCTAAAAATTTGGATTCCCTAGTGTTGGAGAATTTCGAGAGCAGGGAGGCAGGAATGGGAGGATGGTGGGGGCACACCCTCATAGTAATTGGAGGAGAGGAGATGGGGTAAGGGGTTAGGCATCAGTGGAAGTGGACAGCCTTGGTACCTTTTTGGATTCCCTAGTGTTGGGGAATTTGTTTTGTTGGAAGAGGGAGGATTAGCTAGGATTTATTGCATAGCCAAAACCTATTGGTAGAAATATGTATAACTGTTATTAAGATGAAGTTATAATTTCTTAAATGGTACAAAATTTACTTTGATATCAAAGTTAAGGTTTTCATTAGTATGAGCTTCTTATTAATATAAAAGTGAGATTAGTTACTCTCATAGGCATTGTGCCTATATAACACATTTAGGAATACAAGGCTTAGACCCAGTCCTTCTTTAACTCTTCTAACTGATTTGAGATGGTTAGCCTGTGAGTTAAGGGCCTATAGCAAATTCATGGCTATGAGTTTATTGTTAGGGTGTTTTCTATATTTTATTTAGAAATAGCTGAGAGGAGTTAACAGACAATAGTCCAGATTGCCTTACATGGATAGTTGGTTTTCAAAATGTCAGAAGTCCACAGAACTGACATTACAAACACTTCTGTATTAATGTTCATTTTGATTAGAGACCTGTCTGCTCCTGACAGCTTCCTGTCTTGGATTCTAAGAAGAAATTGAGCATCTTTGGAGTTACTCTAGTTGTGGTGAGACAGCCACTAGGCAAGAATTGCCTTTTTTCATCTACAGACAAATCACTGTCCAGAAAAGAACACACTTGCAAAATAGTCGACTGATTATATCT
This sequence comes from Rhabdomys pumilio, assembly GCA_030674055.1. Taxonomy (NCBI): domain Eukaryota; kingdom Metazoa; phylum Chordata; class Mammalia; order Rodentia; family Muridae; genus Rhabdomys; species Rhabdomys pumilio. The sequence goes on along the minus strand of JANHMN010000020.1, from coordinate 4,524,756 downwards.
GCCTAGACAGACTAATCTGTCCTTAATAATTCTGCATCACTAAGGTCAGTCAGATGATCCTGGGCCAGAAGGCTGAAGATTGGGTGCTTCAACGTTTTGTAGTATAGGGACTGTCCAGGTGTTCAGTGGTCTCTATAATCTGGCTAACTTTTAGAAGCTATGCTTTGTGCTTCCCATAATTTCAGCTAACTCAGTCATTCTGGATTTCTGACGGAGTTGAAGACTTATAGTCTCACAGCCAATCCCGGCTATCTACTTTGAGAGAAAAGATTTGAGAGGATGGTTTTCAACTGACATTCATTCTAAAGCCAGGTTCAGAACTAATTCTCTTAGTTGGGAAGGACAACAGAGGTTCTGTTTAGTCAACAAAATGATGGACTGGGTATTAGGTCTATCTTGTACCTTACTGACACAAATTGGTATAGTTATGCTCTAATTGTATTTTAAGAGAAAAGTTTTATTTTAACAGGAAGGGTGATACGTAGGAGAAGCTAAGGTGGGAGCGGGAAGGACAGAAAGAGAAGTAAGGAGAGGAGGAGAAGGAGAGGAGGAGCTAGGTGACAAGAAGGAGGGGGAACATGGAGGTGGATGTTTGAGTGTCTCTGCCAGTCAAAGGTAGCTGGTCTATCTAGGTTGGGTATTGAGTTACACTTCTGACTGTATGGACATCTTGTTATCAAGCATTACCAAACTTATAAAGCCTTTGGTTAACATTAAAAGAATTGTATAAAAGCAAAAAGGAGAAGGGGAGATGGGATAGGTGTTTTCTAGGGAGGGGAAATGGGGAAAGGGGATGGCATCTGAAATGTAAATAAAATATCCAATAAAGAAAAAGAATTAAAAAAAACAAAGATTGCTAGACACACCCATAAGGAACTTTTTATCTTGACTAAATCATTTGAAGTGGGAAGATCAACTTCTAATCCAGATTTTTTGAGGTGGGAAAATCCACATTTAATCTAGGCCACACCTTCTGTTGGCAGTAAATAAAAAGGACATGAAAGAAGGAAGCTCGTTCTCTCTGGCTGCCCTTCTAGCTCTTGCTCTGGTCTCACTAACAAGTCCATTCCTTCACTGGCATTAAGGCCTACTTCTTTGGGTTTCCAGTGTTTACTGAAGACCAGATAGACATGTTCAGACCAGCCTCATGGACTGAACAACTACTGAATGCATTCTTGGACTATCCATCGGTAGACAGCCACTGTTGGACTAGCTGGGGCTTGCAGAGGCCACAAGAGAACAGCAGATCCCCAGAAACTGGAGTTACTGATAGTTGTGAGTCAACATGTCAGTGCTCAGAATCAAGCACTGTTTCCTGCAAAGAAGCAAGTGCTCTTAAGCCTAAGCCATCTCTCCAGCCCAAAATCTAGTTCTTTATGTAAAAATTAAAGGGCCTCTCCATCTCTTGTTTCCCTTTAATGAATGGTAAATTATACGCATACTCAAGAATTGGTTTAAGGTTTTGTGATTTACTATCTGTTAATGCTTGATTCGCAAACATATTTTATATTCCTACATTTGGAGTCACAGAAAATTTTCTCAGACAAAAAAAAAAAAAAAAAGTCACGTGTTAAGGGTCTGCAAACACATTCCCACAGAGAGCAGGACTGTGGTAACATAGTAACAACACAGCAGAAGCCCTTCCCTTCCATATAAGCAACCTTTCAAATATAAGTGGACTGAATTACTATGTATATATTCATAAAACAAAAAATTATGTGGCAATAAAAACTAAATAATAATAATAATAAAGTACTAAACAATGTACCTGAGAAAATGTTAGGTGAGACAGACAGGGAAAAGCCTGTGTATTACATGATTCTATTTAAATAAATGAGATGTCGAGAATAAGCAAACACACTTTAGTGTCAAAAACAGGAACACAGTGAGTGCTGAAAGGGAAGGCGCTGTCTTTGGAAAGTGGCGACTGGTGATGGTTGCACACCTCAGAATACACTGAACACCACTAACAGTTACATTTCAACTGTGCACATCTTATGAATTATATCTCTAATAATGCTTAGGCCAAGTATGGTGGCTTCAAGCCTATGATATGCTGACGAAGGAAGGGGCAGCTTGACCTATACTTTAAGAGCCAACCTGACCTATATGTAAAGAATTCATTTGGAAGAACATGCCTCAAAAATGTAAACAATGGATTTTTAATGAATCTGTAATGAGGTGGGTGAAGCAGCACTCTGGGCAGGAACTGGCCACATGTACAGAATCTCAAGCCATCACACCCCAGATGAGTTCTATGCATCTCCAGAGGAAGCATGCAACGTCAGGCAGCTCTGCCTCTTACTGAGAAAATGAAATATACATTCAGTAGAAACCATACTTCCATTTTTCACTCTCCTCTTTTCTAAGATTGCAAGATGATATTCTCAGGGGATGCTGGGCAGTGTAGTAAGCCAGAGCTCTGAGTCAGACAGTCTCGTGACCCCACCGAGAGGCAAGGGGCACCTCTACTGGAATGCTCCCAGAGGTTAACACTCTCCCCTTTCCTGCTCCACACTGTTCTCCATCACCGTTGCTATGGTGGGTGAGGCATTCTGTTTCCAGCTACATCAGAAGTTGTGTTCTGCTCTCAGTTTCTATACTCTTAACTCCTCTTAACTGATTCTTGAATTCATCTTTGTTCATGCCTAATGGATTCCCAAATCAACAAAATTCTATCATCTCTTTCTGTTGGTACAGTACCTAACTCAGATTTTCATAAAAGTATGCTAACTGACCAAGTGGGTACCTCAAAAGGCTTTACAGCAGAGGCAGCTATCTTTTAAGGAGAGAAACATGCTTATGCTTGCCACTATTTCAGGCAGAATAGTCAACATTTCAAACAAACTACGTGTTAATCATTAGAACTGCTAAATCTATTAAACAATATACATGTACTCAGTTTAAACTTACCTCGAATAATCGTAAGTCAGCAGGGACTCTGTCCCCCACAGAAAGACAAACTGTGTCACCTGGAACCAAGTCTCGGGCAAGTGTATGTTCCAGTTTTCCTTGACGCACACTGTAGCATGAAACAGAAACCATCACGATAAGAAAGCCATGCTGTTTCTCTTTAGAATGACATTTAACTTCAGTGACTCTGTGGCTGTGGCCAGAAAGACTGCTCAGTGGTTAGAAGGCACATGCTGCTCTGACTGAGGAGCCACATGCGGTTCCCAAGCACACACATCAGACAACTTACAACGGCCTGTAACTTCACCACCAGAGAATCCAACACTTCCTTCCTCCTCAGACACCTGCACTCACATACACATCATGTACATACCACACACGCACACACACACGCACACACACTTTTAAATAACTCTAAAAATTAGTATTTTAAAAATTAATCTTTAAAAACAAAATTAAAAACACTAGGCATCATGATATATTCCTTTAATCCCAGCATTTGGGAGGCAGAGGTAAGCAGATCTCCGAGTATGAAGATAGCCTGGTCTATATAGCAAGTTTCAGTCCAATCAATGCTATGTAGTAAGACCTGTCTTTTAAAAAAAAAAAACCACCCTAAACAGTAATCACTTGATTAACTGTGTGCTCTTATTGAACTACACAGTGTTGGGGGGCTGTCAGTGGAAATACTGATCACTGATGAACTATTCAAACACGAGCACTGAGGCTATCTTGAGATTGACTTCATGATGCTGATTCATCGTTTGCTTAGATGAGTGCTCAGCATACACTCACTCCTGCACATTAGTGAGTACCTAGGGGGAAGCACTTCAATCACAAGCGAGCCAAACTGGACTCAGTAATACCGTCAGCTACATCCCTGCCCTCCTACAGGAAGACACAAGGCAGAAATACAGAGAATCCTCAAAAGTTCCCAGAAGGACCAAAATATATGATGCTAGAGAAGAGACTGCCTCAGAACCTGTGAAAAGTGAGCACCAACATCTGAAACATTTCTCTGACCTTCCCAGGTGTGTCATGGCCCACGCATGCCTGCACTCACGCACAGAAACATGCATATACACGAATAAAAAAAGAAAAAAAACCTGCTAAATAAAGCTATCTTAAAATCATCAATAGTAGAATGTTTGCTATACTGAATAAAGCTGGAACAACAATGCTTATTGTAACTAGTCACATGCAATTTCTATTTTTTAAGGTGTGAAACTCTCTTTCAAATAAAAGGGACGTACCAATGGCATTCTGGTGGCACTAGTTTACTCAATTCTTCTAGAGATTTTTCTGAACGATATTCCTATTTAGAGAAAAATAGAATTTAATATCAATAAAAATACTTACAAAGAAATTCAAGTATGTATGGTCCTTTTAGACTAAAATATTAATCTAAAATTGCTGCTTAAAATTTTCTCCCAATTCATATCTTGATTTATTATCTTTATATTCCTAATTCATAAAAACTTGTCCCTAAATTATAGTAAACAATTATTAAACATTCCCAATTACATATTTTAAAAGTCTAAGATTGTGTAGAAGAAAATGAAAACCAATTATTGCATCCAAAGAGTACATTAAAAGTTAAGATAATTGAGCCTCATTTTTAAGGTAATTTTACATTTGGTATTTAGTGACCAAAGAAGCCAAAATCTTAATTTCTATGTAATGTTTGCCCACACAACTACACTAGCTCAGAAAGAACAAAGTGGCTGAACTATTCTGACACTCAGTTTTCCCGTCAACCTGAATCATAAGAGAAGGAAGCTCCTGAGAGGCCCTTGGGTGCTGTTCTGCAGTCACATAGTCGGTCATGTGCGTGGAATGACCGACAGCTATGGCTCAGACACGTCCTCCATCTCACCACGCTACTTAGGCTACAGTGCATTAGGAGTCATGCTTCCTTCATACAGTGCCTAGGCTATGCTTGCCTCGTGTTTGTAATGTGCACACTAATGCTTGGGTCTAAAGTTGAAAGGATGAGAGACAAAAGCAGAAATGAAAATAGAGTCATGACGTATCTGCCATGCTAGCACTGCCAATTCTACCCATCATCAACTGCTTCCAATGAGAATGCAAAGTTACATTAAGGGCATCTCGGAACTACATCAGCCACTACCAAGACAAGAGGGGCAAACGTAAGCAAGAATATAAAATATAAAAGTTATTAGTTATTTTCTAAATACAACCATAGTGAAGAATTTGCAAGTTTTATACAAAAAAATTCTGTATGGGTAGAAAATACTGAGATTACCAACTACAGTTTCTAGTAACTAACTGAACAGAAGCAACCAGTCTTTATCTTTGCAAAGTTATTTTAAGAAGTATCATTCATATGGCAATACAGAATAGCCAGAGACTTGAAGGGCTAGGCAGAAGGACAAATGGTTGGAAGAACAGTTTCTAACTCATTTGTAAGTAAAATATTTTGTTGCTGTTTTAGACACGTTTGAGGAAAGAAATCAAATCTGCATAAAAATCATTAATTTAAAAACGAAACTTTTGGTAATTCTTGAGGCTTCTGATTTCCCATCTGTTGTGCTTTGAAGGTGCAGCTGGCCTCTGCTACTCTGTGGGTTCTTCTTTTCCCACTCTTTATCCTCCCAGTTTCAATCCTTAGCACTAGACAGGAGAGAAACAAGGATAGAGGGGAGAAAGAGGGAGGGGGATCCCTGAATGGAATTCATTTCTTCTTGCTTCTTCTTTGAGCATGACTACTAACCGCAACCAAGCTCCCTGAATGACCAACCACCACCAACCCCACCTAGAGGGGCTTGAGCATTTATACACCCTTGAAAAGTTCCTAGAATTCCAAAGGTCATACAATTGCGGGATCTAAGTGCAGCTGTGGAAACCTTGCCTATGCTAGAGCATGAGGCAAATCACAGTCAGCTGCTGCAGATTGTTAGAAGCAGCTCACATCTGGTATTAAAACAAAAACACATATAAATTTCTGTGTTTTGTTTTGTTTTGTATTAATCCTTTTTATTTGTTTGTCATTACACACAGGCTCACATGTGTGAATACTTGGTCCCCAGAGAGCAGTACTGTTTTGACAGCTGTAGAATCTTTACAAGGTGGAGCTTTCTTGGAGGAAATTGGTCACTAAAGCTGACCTTGAAGTTTTATACTCTAACCCACTTGCTGCCAGCTCTCAACTCCTTACCTGCAGACTTAAATGCAAGTGGCCACCTCAAGCTCCTGTCTCCTGCCACTTCAACTTCCCTAAACTCAACACTTTTCCCCTCAAGTTACTTTTTATATCAGATATTGGATCACAGTAGTGAAAAAGTAGCTAATGCCGCATCAAATAAAACTACCATTGAGATATCAACAACAGATCCCAGCTACGTTTAAAATACATATCACATTCCATGTAAATCTCCATATTGGCTATGTTAAACTCAAAGTATGTTGGGTATGTTGTGATAGGAACTCTTTATTTTCCAAAACTGGCAAGTTGCTAAGGTCTTTCATTCAGTGGTAACTCCTATATGAACTCTCTCATACATCTAATATATTAACTAAGATCCAAGAGGGAATTGCCATAATTTAGGGTTAGGGGTTATGAGAGGGTGCCAGCATAGAGCACACCACTCACTTGGCTGCAGAGATTAGACGATGACCCGCCCTTGACCCTTCAACCTGAACAGGGACACACAATGATGGTCTACTAGAGGAACTAAGACTGAGCTGGCTCTCTATACTCAGTTATTGCAGAACTAGTAACTTACTGTGTCAAGAACTACTTTAAGATACCACAACAGTGGCAAAAGGAAATAAATTATCCATGATGTAAAGATAATTACAATCGCTATCTTGAGAATCAGACATGGATCTCAGGACACACAGCATTATGACATTTCTCCCTACACTACATTATTCCTTCTACTCTTGTTAGCAATATTCAAAGTGAGACCTGATGGTATTTAGAAGCTTCTAAAACATACATAAGTTTCAAACATTTAAATGAACATAAAACAACCCTCTAAAACTAAGCCTGCATGGTTTTAGCCCTATACTTGTTAAGCTGACACCATGGCTGGAGTGTTTTGATTCTTCTCTTCTCTGCACCCTCCTTTTTTCCTTTTCCCCCTCTTCTTTGTTCAATAGTTAACGTGTGGCCCATGTTGGCCTTGAATCCACAATCCTCCTGCCTCACCTGAACACTGAGAAAGAAGAAATCATGAGACAATCTCCAAATTATTCAGAATAATCTTTAAGAGAAAACTTATCATGTTTCTTTTGCTGTTTGAATGGCTATACTGAACAGGAAGTATAATCATCCCTTCTGAGGAAAATAAGAAATTTTAGAAGGGGCATAAAAGATTACCAACAATAAAAAAGTAACTTTTAATTACCAAACAAGACTAATAAGGTTAAGAAATAACACAGAGAAAATTACACTTTTAACTGAGAGCACTCATCACAGTCATCTAGGAGGTCTCTTCAGACGGTATCTAGTAAGCACCTATTCAGTTCTACACTCACTTTCTGTTTGTTCATATAGACTTAGTCCTATTAGATACCTGCCCAATACTATAGCTGGAAAAATTAAAAATGTAATGGTGGGTTATACTGCTGTGGGTTTTGTTTCCATCTGTTTCAGTCAAAAAAAAAAAAAAAGTAGGCTATGTTCACCTCACTAAATAAAGCAATGCCTTCTTCTCGCAAATCCCACAGTTGGCTATTATCTAAAATTGTTTTAAAAATAAAAATTAGGATACACACTACCATCCAATAGTAAGTTCATGTTATTTTACATGAGTTACTTTAAATTGTTTTTAAATAGTCAACTAATATACCAATTTTACCTTGGAAAAACAGATTACTCACCTGAACAAAGGCCACAGTGACGACAATTAGTATTGCCTAGAAAAACAAACATCCTTTTAAATCGGACATTAACAAGAAATAACTTCTAGCCACACTGTGTCTCTCTAGCTGTGAGGTCCCAGAGGAATGAAATTTAGCACTAAAACTAGTGAGAGAAGAAGTCAGTTTCCCTTAGGGCCTGAGGGAGAAGAATGAGTTTAAACAGCTAGCCATCCGCATGACAGCTTCCAAACCTTTCCGAATCCACCCAAGTTCTCCCAAATTAAGGACTAGCTTTTGGTTTGTGTGGCTAACATCTGCTACAGGTAACACGATAATTACTTATTTCACTCCCACATACTTATTTGTGGAAAGAATTTAAAAATCCAATACATATTAATACTGATAGCTAGATACAAACTGGGGGAAAAGCCATAACCCTCTCTTCCTCCAGTGCTGATTTGTCAATGCATGGTAGGCAAGGGCTGTCTCCACTGCTGAGCTAAACCTAGACCCCACTTTTTCTACAGGAAGCTAGAATCCAACTGATGTGTTAGGCAGAAGCAGCATAATATGGGAATTTTTAAATAAACTATGAAGAAAAATAAACCAATCCTCAGACAAAAAAAAAAAAGTTAGAAAAGGAAGGAGTATTTGCTTTTCCAAAATACAAACATTTTTATCTACCACATTAAAACTCAACAAAGATTACTTAAATATAAGTATTGTGCAATGCAAAGCTGTATCAATGAGCTTTTCATAATCTGCCACATTAAAATCTATTACCTACCTATCTTTTTTAAACTGAGCCCACTGCCCTATCTTTTATCTACTGAAATTTGATAATCTCAGACACCAATCATTTAGAAAATATTGGTTCAGCTAGTTATTCAAATACAAATGCTGACATATTTAATAAATTTAAATTTGCTAAAAATCATTACTAATAACATTAGGGTTTTGCCTATTCTTATCACTAGCAACATTATTCTTTTAAATAAAAGGCTCGTTCACCTCACAACTGCCCTTCCTGAGACAACGAGTGTTCTTCAATGTATACATGCTTCCTAGTCATTGCAGACTATTGAAAATGGTATACTCAAGGAGCACATTTTCCCCATCAATTATTTAGTCTCTTTACACGACGACTACTGCCCTCAGTCCTCCTGGTCTTCCCCTCATGCAGTCCCTCCCCGAATCCTCTCTTCCCCGTCACCTCTCAGAAGGTGGAGGGCCCCCTGGGTATCCTAACACCCTAGTACATCAAATTTTATAAAATTAACTTTATTCCTCTGTCAAGAACATTCCAGACACATTAGAAAGGGTTTCCTTCACTATGATGCCCACAATGCCCTGGGGCTTGCTCTCCCCCTCCCCTGCCTCGAAAGCAGCATGGCTGGCATTAGTGCTGTGCACTCCCACACCCAGCCATAAAATGGTGCAGAGAACAACAAAGGAAACACAACTACTGATACAGCTTAAAGCCACTTCCAATTGTGCTAAAGCTCAGTCTTATATATCATAATTTTTGCCATTAACACAAAAAGCCTATAGTGACAAGAAAAATTCAGTATTAAAATAGTTTTGATATCACAAATTCCCTGATTAGTCAAAATACTTTCAACCAAAAAGCAACAGACATTTTAATTTAACTAGAAAGTTATAAAATATTTCCTGTCTGTGAGAGTGACTATGTTTGCCTGTAATTACATCTACCTGGCAAACTGACAAAACAGCACAGTTAAGCCCAGGAGGGCAAGACCAGCCTGAGCAACAGAGGGAGACCTCCACCTCAAACCAGAACAACAACAACAAAAGAATCACAACTCAAAGTGGGTTTATTTCCAAAGTAAAAACCAAATTCAATTTATAAAAATAACCAACAGATGAAACTTTAAAAACTGAAAGACTTTTCTTACCACAGTGATACTGACGGCATCGTCAAACTGGCGCATTAAAATGCTGATGACAGCCGATGCCAGGAGCAGCATGATAAGGGGATTTTTAAACTGGAAGGTAAAAGCAGACAACTCAATACTCTTATTATATGAATAACAATTCTACTTTATCTAAATAAAAGCTTTGTTTTTTAAAAAGGACACTGCTGTAAAATTATCATAGTCTATAGGTGGTTTATTTTCAAGCAACAAGAAAGAGTTATTCCTTTAAAAGCTACCTAACAGTTCCTTTTCAGAAAAAGAAAATTAAGTATCAATCTAGAAAACAAGGCACACACAACCACACAGTGCCAAGGCCTCAGGCTTCAGCTCTGCTGCCTCACTTCTAGAAGCACGAGTACAGAGCCTTGCTCCTTACCTGGCAGTGCCCTCATTAGAAGGTTGAGAACCATAGCTCACAGCTATCTATTTGTTTACCACACCGAACTTTCCTAGTTAAAACTAGCCACAGAACTATCCAACTTTTTATTGTAATTGTTACTAGACTTTTTAAAGCTATAGTAAACCTTTGCTAAACCTTAAGATAAAGGTACTTAGGATTGGCCATAATCTACTGTGAGCTTGCTATTTCCTGAGGTCACCACCAATGGAAGCAAATGGAAATTACAGAGTTGATAAGAAAGAAAGTATAGCTTATGCCTGGCATTCAGGATGTAATTATACATTTAATAATTTTCTAAGCTGGCCAAGATTACCTTCAACAGCATCAGCCTCCTGTAACTCGGAAGCCCAAGCTCGGCATCCACACAGAAGCCACTGTCTAGTGTTGCCTGCAACAGTGCAGCAGTGAGAAAACGCTGCCCTGTAAGTTATACTCACTCTCATCAGTATTTTGCCGAAAATTAGATAGTCAAAACTAAAACTATAAAAAATCTAATTTACTTAACATGTACATTTTTAAAGAAAAAAAAAAAAACACTGTAACAAAGTTATTTCCTTTCTCTATAAGTAAATCTCAGGAGATTCATAGCTATAAAGTTGACATACGTCACACAGCAGAGATGGAGGGGAGAGTGTCTTACTTGAGAAATGTACTTCTTCCATAATGGTTCATCTTCACTGATATCAAACTCATTCCAGCCGTGGAAAGCCCGCCTATGACTAACTTCAGATTTGTTTAAGCCATTCTGAAGATCCGCCTATTAAATTTTACATTAAAAGTCATTTAAAATGTTAGAAAGCAAACAAAGAACACACAAAAGAATACATAGCATATGATCACATTAAAAGAAGCTTTTTTTAAATGTATACCAATACTCTGCCTGCACATATAGTGTATCACATGCTTGCATTGCCTACAATGACCAGAAGAGGGCACTGGAGCTACAGATATTTTGAGCAACCAAGCGGGTGTTGGGAACTGAACCTGGGTCCTTGGCAAGAACCTTAACCACTGAACCATCTCTTCAGCCTCTAATAATCACAGAAACTTTCCCAGAGGTTTTGTATGGGACTCACAGTTATACTCAAACAAGATCAACTATAAAGTGACAAGGAAAAGCTTTCTGGAACAATAAAATGTTCTATATTTTAACAGGCATGTTAGGTCACACACAATACCAGCACTCAGGAGGCTGAGGCAAGAGAACTATCTTATATTAGAAGCCAATCTGAAATACACAGTGAGTTCTAAGCTACAGGGTGAGATTCTGATTAGTCACACTTGTCAAAATACTTAAAACTAGAGTTAAATTTAGTTTTGTTAAGTGGACATGTCAAACCATCTCTTAAATTCATATTTATATCCATAGACTAGTGTTGTGTCCATACTTGGTCTTCTCTTTACCATGAATAGCAGTGAACGAGGACTTTCATGGCTAGTCAAGGACCTGAACATAACTAATTTCTGAGTGCCTAGCATCAACCAGGGCATCCAAAATCACCTCTGCTAAAGCTTAGGAAACACTGCAGGAGAGGGGAAGGGAAGACATAAGAGCCAAACCAGGAGAAGAGAGCCAAGAAACCCCATCTTATAGGTAGGACACAGCTACTGTCTTAAAGCTCCACATGGCTAAGGTACTCAGGAAGTCACAACAGCTGAAGTTGCCTGCACGGGGCCTGAGCAACACAGGGTCTGTAAAGACATAGATACAAATAGGGGTGGGGTCATAGAGCTCCGCCCTACCAGGGGAGCTAATGACTGGTAGGACTTGCTTGAAGTCACTGGCCTAAGTGATATGGCCATAGCGCACCATGCTAGCCCACCCACCTAGTCCTAGCTAAACCCTGTGGGCCCCAAAGAACAAAGGCCATGGAAGTGGGGTGGGGACTTGAGAAGAAGGCCAGGACTGGTAAGTAAGAGGGACTGGTAAGAGGGCAGAGAAATGGTGTAGCCAGAATACATTACACCCATGTATAAAATTATCAAAGACAGAGTTGTTACGAGTATGCTGGTATTTTATATGAATTTTATTTCAGTGAGCAACAAATTAGTTTTTCTTTTTCTATGGAAAAAAGAATTAACAAAAGTAAGTCATAATTCATATTTTAATTAGTTTTAAATTAATTTTTTCTAAAGTTAGTATCTCAAAAAGAATATTCAGTGGGCTACAAATTCCCTTCCTGTTCTCTGAGCTTATTAAACCTGAGGCTGAGATTTTTTTTTTTTTTGGTTTGCTCCTAGATTATGTTATTATATCAGAATAGCTGGGCAGTGGTGGCACACGCCTTTAATCCCAGAACTTGGGAGGCAGAGGCAGGTGGATTTCTGAGTTCAAGGCCAGCCTGGTCTACAGAGTGAGTTCCAGACAGCCAAAGCTATACAGAGAAACCCTGTCTCAAAGTGCTCCTCCCAAAAATAATATCAGAATAATAAAGTTAACAGTATTTTGTGCTTAGGACATTGTAAAATCATCTAAGTCCTTCAGGTGCTATCACGGTTTTAGCAGTCATAAAAAAATGAAATTACAACATCCCAGAAATGGCTAATTTCACTGGCCAGCAAGTTGATAAGAGTTCACTAATCAAGCTTTCTAAACATAAATTTATTTAAAATAAGTGGTTTTAAAACTAAGTACAAAATAATTTTCTCAAAATTGAATACCAATGTTTCTGAAACAACAATTAAAATGGCTGAAAGTCAAAAATACTCTTTTCTTCATGTTTGACTCAACTGTACTTTTTTAAAACTAGATAGAGAATAAAATTACCTAATACTTATTGACAACCCTGAACTTGTACTTAGTTTTGACTTTACCTTAGAAAAAGAAATCTATTTAAATTTAAAAAAAAAAATCCTAACAGCACTTATATTAATAATTAAATTAATTAATTTTCTAAGCCAAGTGATACACAGAGCAAGCAGGTGCTAGTCATACTACTCCTCTTGGGCCCAGCTACCACACATAGCTACTTACACGTGTTTAAATACTCTGACCACATTTCCTGTCATGTTGTCCTCATGCTTAAGTGGGCTATGAAGCTGGACAGCACAGAGCAGTGTTCCTATCACTGAAGAGGACGGAACAGGCCAGCACTGACTTAGCCCTCCCACCCCACCCCGCCCCTCAGCCCTGGCCACTTACCTGGAGAAGGCCTGCGACCTCACTGACTGCTAACTCACTTGCTCTCTTGGACGTCAGTACAGGGATCATTGTCTCATTTTCAACATTAGGGATCTTTTGAAATCGTGCAACCTAGGAACAAAGACAAAGAAACTTACTTCAGCATACTAGTAGAATGGCGTCTAGAATAAATGAAAACCTAAAACATTCACAGCAATTTATTTTCCACTTAAGGAAGTATACTGAGATCAACTGTGGGTATCTAAAACAACTCAATACTGACAGTTTTCTTGAAAGCAAATTTCAAAACCATGGACACCTGTTAACACTAGGTTTAATATAAACTCTTCACATCGCGTTTTTTAAAGATGCTATTTCTTTCATTTCTCCAGCCACATAAGACTCAAAACAGATGCTTTTCTCTCAGATCCTGATGAGCATGCACAATCATAATCCTATAAAGTCCTTACGTTAATCCCAGGAACAAGAGCTCTCTAAGCGTTCTTCACTTAGCTGTTCCTTCCTCTGTTCACTTCTCTTTTCAAGACACCTGGCTACACTTCCAAACACCCTGACAGCAAGCAAGACTAAACAGCAATTCTCACACCATGAGAAAACCAAGCTCAAGAGACCAGCCAAGCAGAGGTGAGAGATGGCACAGGTTAGTTGGTGGGTTAGGAACATGCAGAGCATGTCACAGAAATGGTAGCAATGAGGACAGTTATTTCATTCTGTTTTATAAACATGTATCAATAGTGCTCATCACAATTCTAGAAACAAATATCCAATTCAGATTTGTCTCTGCTAATAGCTGAGATTCCTTACAGACACAGACCTGAAGGAAAGGACAGCTACAGGCTCTTCACTACTCAAACTGAGAACTTTTACCAACAGCCCAAGCTACCTGTTGAAATAATATTGAAGCTAAAACATCCCACACTCCTGCTAACGCAAGAGTTTCTGAGCTGAAATTATCATTTTTTTCAGGACAAAATAATTTCCTAAGATTTTCAAGTAACTATTCTTTAAAACAACAAATAATAAATAATTCACAATTCCATTACTACTAGTGTCTGTACACTGAACTACTATGTATGTATAACAATTCTTTTGATTTAGTACAAACAAAACCAAAAAGCAAGTAAACAGCCAAGTGGAGACGGAGTCTTCCACCAACATAATCATGTTTCTGGAGCAGAAAGAGTATTTATTTCCTAATGTCAGTTATTAGAAAGGCATTACTGAGTCTTTACATAATGTAAACAGTAGTGATATGTCTTATTTATTTTTGAGACATTGTTTCTTTGTGTAGTCCTGGCTGTCCTGGAACTCACTCTGTAGACCAGGCTGGCCTCAAACTCAGAAATCTGCCTGCCTCTGCCTCCCAAGTGCTGAAATTAAAGGCATGCGCCACCACCGCCCGGCCGATATGTCATATTTCTAATAAAGAATGTTAGTGACACACTTCTGAAGAAATCTTAGATCACTTGTGCAAAGCCTTGACATTATTTTGCAGCATAATATCTTCATATAACTAAGTAAAGAGACTAAATTTGAGAATTTCCTAGAACCATTGAAATGTCCTGTTTCAAATTCATAAAACAAATTTAACTCTGAGGCCTTTACTGAACCATCTCAAGTATGTTAATATAGAATTTACTTATCAAAATAGGTTAGACTTAAAATCATGTTTCCATTACCATATATTTCCTATCTTTAACCCACGGCTGGAAGTATAGTTCAGTATTAGAGTATATGCTGATACCTAACACACTTAAGACTCGAGTTAAGACCCAAGATGAAAACAAAGGTATTGAAAATTACTAATTCTGCCTCTCAATACATAATGTAAGAGCCTTATTCAAATTTTTCAAGTAATCTTTGGGCAAATGATGCATATATAAAGGGTCTACATTTGAGCACACTTTATATAAAACCCCTCAAGGGAATTCCATTGGCCCAAAAGAGCTGAAACCCTCAAGAACTAAGACTTCAAATGATGAAGGATAAGACGAAAGGAGTGTGATGACAGCTCTCTAAGCTTACATACCAAGGGCTGTTCTGAGATCCTCTCCAACTGTAACCACATCTCCTGTCTCAAGTATGCTCACAAGTGGGAGAACTAATGGCGAGAAAGCAAACTGTTATCCAAGTCCTGCCCAGAATGCTGGATGGAGTTTACCATCATTACTTAGTGAGTCCTCAGTAAGGCAGAGGCTTATCTGGAAATGAGACAATTAGCAACCAGGCATGTAGGGGCAGGCCTCCATGAATGAATGGAGACTGCACATCAGAGAGACCTGTCTCTAGGAACTGCTTATCCTAACTGCTGAACAGAGAGACACTTCTAAAAACAGAACATAAGTCAGATGCTAGCCCAAAAAAGGAAGCATTTGAGGTAATCCACTGAGGAAAGACAGCAGCAGCACCTTTGATGCTCATGAGGAGGCACCATCCTGAGGAGCAGAGGTGTCGACTACACAGGCAGAGAAGGCAGCATTGGGCTGCTTAGGAATGAAACCCAAGTCAGGAAGAACTGAAAGAGCTTCAGGCTTTTGTTTTACAACAGCACAGCATGGATCGGGAAACTGTGTCTCAGATAATACTGTGCACCTCATAGCACCTCTGGTTGTCTGAGTGCCTGGTTCTCTCTTGACAGGGCAAGCTTATTAAAATTCAGGTATAGTCACAGTAAGTTCTACACAGGTCCCATCTTCCTCCCCCTAAGAGAATGTTCTCTTTGTTTAAAAAAGATTTCCAAAATAAATCTTAAAGACAATTTTCTTACAACCTGAAATTTGCTGTAATCTGTCTCCATCTGTTTCCAACCAGGTTCACCTTTCAGACTCATTCTAGGACCCTAGGTACAAAAGTAAAACTGCTGACCCCCTTCTTTAGGGATCAAAAATAAGGGTGATAGGCAGAAGAATCTGATCTGGAAAGTAAGCAGCCTTTAAGGAGTAGCTCTGAGGTTCTGGTAAAACCTGTATACACTTGTGATTTTATATCCACCATAGCCACCTGTTTAATGATTTCATTTCATTGACATAAAAAAGACCCAGGAATCAGACAGAAGGACAAGTGCATACTGGTATTTACTAGGTTTTACATAATAAGAAACATGGAAAGAACAGGTAAGATATAGAGAAATAAAATAAATTTAGGATAGAGGTTAAGTAGCCTGCAAGTTGTTAGTAGTAGAAACTGTATTTCCAAGGGAGAGGAGGGGGCCAGAGCTGTGTTAGCGTTTCTACAGGGCTGACAGAATAATTAGAATTACTGTTTCCATTAACTGTAGAAAGACAGAATATTGCAGACACAGGCCCAAGTTATCTTATTAGCCATCTTAATAACTATTTATCGTCCACCCCTATTTCTGACTTAACCAGGGAATTCCACTTAGAATAAACTAACAAGGCACTAATTTCCACCAACCCAAAGGCTAGGACTCTCATCAAACAGGACTAAGAAGATAGACTAATAATGTAGGCAAGAGATGGTAAGTACAAATTAAGACCACAATAAGGTACCAGAATCAACTAGAATAGTTAAAGTCAAAAGGACAGGGGAAAAACTACAGTGAAAATGGAGAGGTGTGGACACTCGCCCTTGTGTGGCTGTTAAATGTCCAGGTACTACAGGAGCAGTTCACAGCTGCTGCATACTGTTCTTATGTTATTAAGTAAGAATTGAGTCTTTCTTAGTTAAATGAGAAGTTATTTCATCTTTTAAAGTCTGAATGGTTTAGTTAGGGGTTTAATTTTGAGAAATAAAAAATATAAAAATATCAAGTTCATCTGAAGGTAAATGCATCTTAAGAGATACTGTGGCTGCCATGTCTTGTTTAAAGAAGTGCCTATGTCTATGCTCTCTGCTGTCAGACATGCTTATCTCCTGTTTGCTCTTAAACATCCTGAAGGCTGAAGGATAGAGACACCCTCTAGTGGTCGAACCTGCTTTGCAACTGAAGCTCTGGTGTTAATCTCCAGTGGGGGGTGAGGAAGGGACCTAAACTTTAATGTACCTTAAATTCTCTCCCTCAGAGCCTTCCATTTTTTAAACTACTACACTGTGGACCACTAACTCATGCAACAAACTAGCCTTTTAAAAACAAGAGCCCACAGGCACCACCACTACCCCCATGATCTATATCCTACAAAGGTGAATTAATTCAAAAGTCAAGTAATATCAAAACACAAACACACACAAGCACATATACTGTAGAATCCTTCAAATATTTAGAGTGTATAAATAATTAATTTAAATGTTGGTCTTTATTCATTAGATGCCTTCATAGTTCCACTAAAGACAGACTTTATTTTACACAGAGTCCAGGATTTAATTTTTATTTTATATAGCAAGCACTACTAGACACTGGTTTCTAATGTAACACATATCCAAATTGCACAGAAGCTGCTATAGACTGAACTGTGCCCCTAGAATTCACACCGAAGTCCCAACTCCTTAAAGGGATGAATTCAGAGAGCCCTTTAGGAAGTTAAGTAGGTTCTGAGAATAATGCCTTCAAGACAGGTTAACTAACTTTCAAAGAAAGACAAGGAAAGCTTCTTCTCCCTTACCCACCATGTAAGGAATTGAGCAGGAGAACCCTCTCCTGAAACTGTACCACACAGCACCCCGACCTTGCTCCTCATGTCCTCCAGAACTTAGAGAAATAAATGTCTATTATTTAAGCATATGACATCTATAGTAGTCTATTACAATATAGGTCTTTTTACGTTTTATTATGAACATAACTATGCAGCCACCACCTCCACATCATTAGATCAGGAGTGGAGCCAAAACATTCTTATTTTTTAAAATTCCCCATGTTAAGTCTAACATACAGCTAAAGTTAACAATCATGACTTGAATGTGAAGAAGGCATAATATTGACAGAAAAAAAAATTTAAAAAGAGCCAAAATGAGAGCAGGTCCAAACAAGAACTGAAGTTCACTGTGATCTCTGAACCAAGGAGACTTAATTTTAAAAGGGATTGCTCGACTTGCTGGAGATGTATCTTAATTGGTAGGAGTCCCGGGATCAATCTCTAGAGCCACATGTTGATGCCCATTTGCACTCCTGAGATGGAAATAAGCAGCCATTCTTAACTACCTAGAAATTACATATAACATTTTTTAAAAAAATCTTGTAGATTAAAGCCAAAAGTAAAGGACACTAAATAATCCAGTCTAGAAGTAACAGCATAATCCAGGTAGAATGTGTACTTTTGATACCTAGATTAAGCACTATATACAGAAAGACCCACACATTATCATTAAGAATGGAATTTTGATCCCCAAAATATCCAAACAACTCCCAAGCCCCACCCACACAAACGTCTTCCACTGACGTTCCGGTTGAGGAGGTAGTCAGTATTTTCCCGTATCAGTCTGTAAGCCTCCTCATGCCCACAAGTACCACATTCCACGGTGTAACACGCATCAAACCAAACAGCTTCAGAGTTTAGGATGGGACAAGACAGCAAGCTCCTCCAACTTCAAATACAGGGACTCTGGTTTCAACAAAAGCTAAATTTAAGCAAGGAGTTCTACAGCTTTAAAAGAAGAAATGGAAATGCTTTAGCTCCTAGTCCTCAGAGCTTTCTAGGAAGCAACAGCAGGCTTTACAAAGCATGGGTTACTGTATTGAGTCTTCAGCACTTCTGAACCAGCAGGTTTGAGTAAGAAGAAGGTGCATTTCTAACAAGGTTTAAGTAGTGATGTTTCTAGTCCAGGGACTACACCTGAGAACCACCTCTACAGTCAATGTCAGACCTGATCAACTTCAACTCATAACTGCAAGTCTATGTTTTCCCAGCTGTGTGACCAAGAACACCTTGTTTATCTTCTGAGTTCCTTTCCTCAGAGGAAACCTAGGAAAAATACCTATTTTGGTTTCAACAAGAATAAGAGACAAACATCATAGAAAGTGTTTATCAGAGTATATGACAAGCATTCAGATTCTAGAGAGCACTAATATACATGTCTCACCACATTCTAGATCTTCAGAAGTGTCTAACCATGTTTTTTTTGACATCTTGGTATCTCTTGAAAATATCTTAATAACATTAAAGTAGTAATAGGAAGTCTGTAGGCTTTTCTGTCTTAAGGGGCAATTATGTAGCAAACAGAAAGAGAATGCACCCTGAATGTTACCCCCACCTTTAAAATGATCTTCCACTGGAAGCACAAAAGATAAACTGATCTGAAAAATAACTCTCCGTCATCTGCCATCAGATCTTTTCTACAAAGAACAGCAAAGCTATGAATTCCACTGAAAGTGCTGAGATTGAGGCTTGTATCTACCAGAAGCTATTTTAGCAGCAAATGAAGCTGTGCGAGCAGAAAGTCAAGTCTCTTCTGAGGAGGTTCTCCAAGGACTACACCCTAGCAAAGGACTAACAGAGGTCAGCATGCATCTCAGAATGGCCAGGCCTGTAGATTAGAATCTGTTCAGCCCTACCAATGAGGAAATGCTAGCACAGCAAGGCTAAGGAAATGTAACCACATTCTTATGAAATAACAGGCCAAAGAGGCTGAAAGGCCACTTCTATCTAGAGACACACAGATACCAAAATACACAGAAACATCCCCAAATGCTTTTGTAATATTCAAGCTGACAGATGGCCTGCCAACTGTACTTGCCAAAATTACCAACATAAAAATTCTGTCGTACAGTCTAAGGGGCAGGATGAAATGTGTTGATTCTCAAACTAGATCTAGATTAATGCTTCTTAACCTCACTGCACATTTAAAAAAAAAAAAAAATCAGAAGGGAAGGGCTGTTTTCCTTTCTACAGTCAGAAACCCAGACAAACTGGATCAGATTCCATATGCCATCCTGAGGATGAGTGGGTTTCAGAGATGAGTGCTTCTTTATTCTCCCCAATTTACAGGCACAGGAGCTAGAGGGACATACGAAACTTTCCAAAAGAATGAGTTCAGCAAAGAACAGGCTGTGGGAAACCCTGCAGAATAATAAACATGTTCTGTCAAAAAAACAAACTGCAGAAAAAGAAAAAGAAACAGTTTTAAACTATAAGAAAGAGGCTGTTACCTGGATCTTGGTTTAAACCTTTGTTTTCCAACCTCAAACAAGGATCTAACTTTTCATGTGTTTATCTCCAATTTTTTTTTAAAACAAGCAGATTATTTTTATAAAATAGTCCCATTTTATAAATCATGATTTAGATGTTTCTCATTAGTTCAGATAATGCATCAGTGAAAGAACGGTGCACCCTTCTCAGCACATACCAAAGGCACAGATGCTTTCTACAGAATATACTTTGCCCCTCCAAAATTTCTCTATTGAAACCTTATTTCCAATGTGACTACTGACTGTACTTCAATATCACTGCATTAGAAACAGGGTCATTACTGAGGTAATGGTGGCTATACACAAAGAGGAAGCAGAGAATGAGCACATAGAAGACAAAGCCATGGCAGACACAGCAAGAAGGTGGCTGTCTTTGACAAAGACTTCACCAGAAGCCAGTGCTGTAACCATGTAACTCTGGACTTCTAGCCTTACATCTGTAGAAAGTAAGTTTTGTTTAAAGCACACAGCAGCTCCGGCATATTATTACAATGTGACTGTCCTGTGAACAGAGAAGTGGATTTTGATCACTTTACTAAAATGGTTACCTATGAGGTTGGATTTTTTGGCTATCAAATTACTGTTTAAAGATTTATAATTAATACATTTCATACACTTAGTTACTTTGAAACCATGTAAAATATCAGGCATTTTATCATACTTTCTTCAATAGATACTTCTTTCCAGTAGTACTGTTATCAAATTGTTCTGTCTACATAAACTACACGAACTCCTTGGGTTCTTTCCTATTTCTGTGTAGGCTTTACATACCTATAGCCACATTTTAAGTCATGGACCTCCTATGAGTCTATGGATTATCATATATCATACAATCATTCTATTGCTTATGGTGTCCCAGATGTGGCCCACAGGGAGCACTGAATAGGCAGGCTGGCTTATAAGGCCTTCTGACCTGTGCTCACTAACTATTGAGTATTTCCTTATTTTCTAGCATAAGATACTCCAAGGTTACCTTTGTATTTTCTTAACCACAGCACTAGAATTAACCATTTCTCAAGCAAGTTTTGGTTCCTTTTATTGAAAGTAATATTCAGAAGTGTTATAGATTCTAGAGCACTGCAGCAGAGAATTAAGGAATATATTCATATACACACACTATCTTGGTTAATCTTGAATACATGAAAATGTAACTTAATTCTATCAAAACTAAAATCAGGTAAAAACAGAAGAGTTGTTCCTGGCCTCCATTCTTCCATCTCTCTATAACCAATCTGTTTCTAACACATCCTATCCTGCCTCTGCTTCCTTCTGTACAGATAAGGTACATGGTTTCTTATTTCCTCTTTGATTTAAGGTAACACTGAATGCAAGTACCTTCTTTTTACTTAATAATATATATCCACTTTCACGCAAGTGAAAGCTCCTTATTCTTACTGCTGTGAGTTTGTAAATAACCATAGGCTTTCAACAGTTGCAAACAATGAGCCATAAAACATGCATTTCATGTTTGGAGGTATGGCCTAAGAAAATTTCCTGAATAGAAGAGGAAAGGTAAAGGCAAATGCCATCTGTGGCGTTTGTTGAATAGTACCAGACTCTACATGGGATGCACACATACCAGCACATGTGTGGGGACAGAGGACACAGACAGTCATTAGTTCTCTCCTTCTGACATCTGGTGTCCTGTGGAATCGTCACTGAGGTGGGCTGCTAGACTAGCAGTGAGAGCTAATACAAGGCATCTCTGTATTCTGATTTGCATTTCTTTGAGTAAATCTGAATTCTATCTCTTACATGTAGAGTTGATTTTACTATTTTATAGGAATTATCTTTTATGTACTTTGAACATTTATCAGGTTTCTCAACTGTTAGAGCTCTTTACATAATAGATATCTTAGCCTTTATCTGTTATCTAGTGCAGACATTTTCTCCTGACAGCTCTCCTACCTTTTTTTTACAATATAGAATTTCCATTTTTATATAATAAAATTTAGCAGTCCTCCCTTATACAAGCTCCATATTTTGAGTCATTCTTAAGAACAGCTATATTTTAAGGAAGACCTGTAATACCTAATTCTATTAACTTTATGGTACTCAATAATTAAGCATAATTCTATTAACCTGATGGTATTCAGTAATTAAGCACATGATGACTAAATTGCACAATGTTTCACTTACCTCCAGAGTTCTAGACCAGCCTGGCCAACAGAGCATAACACCTTTTGTCAAAAAACAAACAAGCAAACAAACAAACACAAGGCTGAACAGACTGACCATGTGCAGTATAGTTTTGCCTCTACTGGCACAGCCAATACAGTCAAAAGGACCCAGATACTTAGGCTCTAAGGCTCAGGTCAGCATTTCTCTAACAGCCAAAACCTGGAAATAACCCTGTCTGTCCAAAGGTGAGTGAATAGATACCAGGTGGTATATGGTAGTTTGCCGTTCATGAAACAGATAAGATGTTTGACTCATAGCATAACAAGAATGACCTTAGAAAGCATACTCGGTGAACTGAAATAAGACAGACACAAAGAAAACATATTATTAATTATGCTTCTGTTAACTAGGAAGCACAATAGTAGTAACCGGGGCACCGTGAGTTAAGTTTCTCTTTAGAATGATAAAGTTAGCCACATGTTAGAGTTTTCTCTCTCATCCATTCCAGCTCATCTGCTAATTCTTACTTGCCAAAATGTTAAGCACTTTCTTCAAACTAAAAAAAGCAAAACAAAAAAAAAAAAAAAAGTCTTACATAGCAGTAATCTTTTTTTCTTAAAGCATTCAGTCTCTTTAACCCTACAGTTAATATTGGCAATTTCATTATGTTAATATATAGAACTATTTTTTGTTCTCTTTGACAAACACAATAAATTTCTTACCCCATTAGGAAATACAGTAGACAAAAAACAATATCAGACCCTTTATAAAATTTATCTCATTTGTTGTGATACCTTTAAATATAACAAAAATGCCCACTTTTTCCCTTCCATGAACGTTCTTCCTAGTATACTTTAAAGTTAAGTTTGAACATTTTTCTTCAACAATGCAATAAAAAAAATCAATTGCAAACATTCTCCTGCCAGAGGTCTTCCATCTGATACCAAAACTTATGGGATGTAGCAAGCGTAGTACTAAGAGGGAAGTTGCTGGCCATAAATATCTACATTAAAAAAAAAAATAACAATCTTACCTTACACTTCAAGAAAACAGAAAAGGCAGAGTTGAGAACATAGTTTGGCTGGTGAACACTTGTCTAGCATGCACAAATCCCCGAGGCTGAAGCAAGAGAACCACATTCAAAGCCATCTCTAACTACACAGAAAGCTCAAGGCTCCTGGGTAACAGAGAAGAAGAAGAGTAAGAACAAGAACTAAGAGGACAAGGAGAAGAGCAAAGGCAAGGGGAGAGGGGAGGGAGAGGGAAAGAAGGCAGGAAGGAGAGAGAGCCTAAAGTCAGGCACAAGGATTAGAACAGAAGCAAATGAAGCAACAATGGGCGGGCTTGACTAAGAGCTGGCTTCTTGAGAAGATAAAACTGAGACCCCTTTACTAGACTAACAGAAAAAACTAAAAGTCAAAAAGGGAAAAAACCATTCTAACCCTGAATACACAAATACAGCTCATAGAACACTACTATCAATAACTGTCCACTAATAAATTGAATAACTCAGAACAAATGGGTGAATTGAAACAGACCAGAACCCAGAAATAAGTCTATGCATATACTATAAATGGATTTTCAACAAGGATTCCAAAAATATACAGTAGAAAGGGTGATAGAAAAACTACTAATCTGCAGTGCAAAAGAATAAATCCATTCCTCATCTTTCAACATATCAGTATTACAGAAACGGAATCCTAACCCAACTGTACAACTCAGTACACTATGTCTTCAGCCAGGCTGTATCCTGTTTAATACATTACTGACAACTCAGAAAATATCCAAGATAACATCAGCAAAGGCTTCATTATGGAAATAAAACAAAGGAGCTTATCAGGCACCAATTCGTAGATGTCCACTTCCTCCTTGCAAAAGTAAATTCCTACTTATTACAGACAAATGTAAAAACCAACTACTAAGTACCAGATGGTAAGGCTCTAGAATAGTAATTCAGAGAAAAAAGAAGGTAAGCTGCCTTATCCACCACTTAAAAGGGCCGTGAAAGTCTCTCCTCAGTGTGACTTCAGTGCTAAAAAGGTAAATACCAACCCTTAGTTGTGTTACAAAAAAAAAAAAAAAGACAGCTTTTCCACCAGGAAAGTAACAAGCTCCGAACACTTAATGATCTAAGAACTCGTTAAGGAGTCTATGTGCACTGTAGGGCATTACTGGGGCCTACTTGAAAACATGCCATACCATAGTAATAATTCTGGAAATAATTTTAAGAAGAGTTGAAGGGAAACACATTTTTAAAAAGAATTTTAGTGGGAAGAAAAAGACACTTGAATGAGAGCAGTGTCCAACCATTACCCAGATCTCAATAAGGTTTCCATAAAAAAAGAACATGACAGAAACAGTCAAATACTTCAGGATGGGAAGCATGGCATGTGTCTAAGAGCAAAATGAATACAACCAACTCCAACAGTTGCCAGAAATGTCTTAAGAAAGCACTGAAACCATTTCATATGGGATAGGAAGTTGGCCCCCTTCTAATCCTGATAGTTCTAGGAATCATCTGCCAAGTACAGGGGACTTCACTGCCACTGTGAACCCATGGTAAGGTGCACACACAAGTTTCCACAACTGAGTGGGTAGGCTTTCTGAGGAGATGTTATGAAATGGTTCCCTCCATACTGAGCTCTAACTTCAAAAGCATGACCTCTCTGGGGCTCACATTCAGGCTCGTTCTTAAATGTTCTTCATAGTGGAACTATATCCGGCAGTATCAGGACAGCTCTTGCTCAGCGACAGAGCATTTGTTCAGCATTCACAAAGCTCTGGACTGGCGGCCCAGCACCACAGAAACAAAACCCTAGCATAATCACAGCTAGTAAATCACAGTTTCTCCCAAGCTTACAATACTTAAAAATGAAATTAGAGGTTCTAAATGCTACCAAAGAGTTGTACTTAAATTTAAATGTCCATTCTAATCCACTGCAGTAGAACAAATATAAATAACAACAAAAATGTATTTATTTCTGGAGACCAGCAAGGATTGTACACAGGGGAAAAAAAATCTTATTCCTAAAGTATAGTATATTATTATTTTAATGATGTTCTTTATAAAAATAAAAACTTGCTCATTAAAAAAGGAGAAGGGGAGCCAAGTCATAGGAAAATGTTTGAGGTAAACGTGGTGTTAGTTTATATTTCAATCCTCATTTGCGCAGAGGTGAGCTGTCAAGCCGCACAGTGCCACCACCTTCTGAGTAGACATGCTTAAATAACTTTGGTTTCTTTTTATCATTATTACAAACAGAACCAAACAACTACAATTACTTTATTTTAACTCAGTTCACCTTGGACCCTGTCACCACATCTGCTACAGGAGACATCCAGGACAGCACTCCACTGTGCAAGTCTAAGCTGCACTCAGAAGAGACAATATTGATGTGTTTATTATTCTGGTAGTTACTGCTACAGACCTCCAAAGAACTGTGTCAGGACTCTCTCACAGTGTTCAGGAGCTTGCACTCTGCTTGGAATCTGGCTAGGGCCTGGCATCAGCAGAGTTCTAACTGCTGCCAATCAGATGAGGAGGAATTCATTATTAATATGTAGGTTTGTTTTTCTGCTTTTGGAGGGAAGGGGTTCAGACAGGAGCTTGCTACATCAGCTCAGGCTAACACTGAACTACAGATCCTTCTGCCTCTACTGCAAACATGTGCCAGTGCCCAGCTGGTGCTGGCTCTACTGAGTTTACTTCTTCACCGCTGGCACTGCAAATCTTTCCATTCTTCTCCACCCACAGCCACTCTCAGTGAGATACATCCTTGTGCCTTTTGCCTTTTTTCTCTCTACAAGTTACTATTTCTTGTAGATTAAAAAAAAAAATCTTCTGAGAAAAGTACACTCACTATTTCAAGTATGTATATAATTGACTTTGAGATTTCATGTCATGTTTTTTTTAAAGTATTTCCCACTCCCAACTTCCCATTTCCTCCCTAAGGTCATCTAGCCATCCTTATAACCCTGACTGAATAATTCATTTTTTCTCCAAGTTACTCTTTGTGGAAGCAAGCAAAGAGAAGAGAAATAAAACAGGATGAGTTCTTACACCGCCTCTTTATACAGTTACCTAGAAAAAGGTCCTATCTCAAGGTAAACAGCCCAAAGGCCCTTACTTGTGGGGCTGGAGAAATGACTCAACAGTGTAGAGCACTTGCTGCTCTTGCAGAGGACCACAGATGGGTTCTCAACACTTACATCAGGAGGCTCACAATTCTCTGTAACTCCAGCTCACGGGAATCTGACACTGTCTTCTGGCCTCCTAGGAAACCAAGCATGCATGTGGTATCAACGTGGGCACTCCCACATACACATAAAACAAAAATAAACAAAATCCTTCTTTAAAAGCCATTTTTTTAATCTATGTAAGAATACTGACTCCTCAGTAAAGAACAAGTCACTGTAATACCTATAAAAATTTCAAGTACCTCTTCCACAGAAATGGACAAGCAGATCCCAAACCCACACAGAAATGCAAGGGATCCAAAGCAAAACACAGAGTCTGAGAAAAGCTGGCCTCGCACTTCAGGTTCAGAATTACTACAAAGCCATGCAGTAGCACACAGTGTGATGCTGGCACCAGCACAGACAGACAATGCAACAGAGCCACAGGCCAGGAGAGAAACTTCACTTATGGAAAACCAGGGACACAAAGACAACTCAGAGAAGACACAGTCTCCTAAATGGATGGCACTGGATAGTAGCATTCCCTGCAAAACAATATAGCTGGATTTTATCTCAAAATTGATCAAGGGCAAAAGCTAAACTAAAATGCCCAGAATAAAACATAAATCTGTATCACATTTAATAGTCACGGTCTACAACCAAAGCAAACAAAACCATAAATAATCACAATTTCTATGATAACTAGAAGGAAAACTACAACATCAAGAAATAAAAATGAGGGGTTGGGGATTTAGCTCAGTGGTAAAGCACTTGCCTAGCAAGCACAAGGCCCTGGGTTTGGTCCTCAGCTCTGAAGAAAGAAAGAAAAAAAAAAAAAAAAAAGACAAAGAAATAAAAATGAAAGCCCAAAGAACTGGGGAAATACTTGAAAACCATCTCTGATAATGGCCTAATAAATAACTGTGCAATTGACTCTTACATAAGTATCGGTAAAGGATATATTTCTATGCAATATTTCGGATGGATGGATATGAAGGTGTATGTATGTATGTATGTATGTATACATACATATATATTTATTTGCCTTTTATTTCATATATATATATGTATGTGTATACGTGCGCGCATGTGTATGCGCGCGCACACACACACATATACATATACATGTGTATATATATATACATATATATACATATACATACAAATACAAATACATATACATGTGTGTATATACACACACACACACACACACACACACACACACACACACACATATATATATATCAACTCTTAGCTAAAAAATAAAAGGCAAATAACCAAATTATGAAGCAGTTAGAGACCTGGACTTCTGCAAGCACATGAAAAGGTAGGTCCTGGGCATCATCAGTCACTGGGGAATACACACCAAAACTAGAATGTACAGCCACTTCATATTCCTGAGGTGGCGATTTAATAACAGAATGGTGAAGTGTAGGAGAAGCTGTCAGGAATTATTCTGACACCTGCACTGATCCCATACTGCTGCGGTTCCTCAGTTAAACACAGTATCAGCACATGGCTCAGCATGGCACGCCTACACACATACACTCATGCAAAAATCTATATATGAACATTCACAGCAGTATTACAGCCCCAACATTAGAAACAGTTCAATGTCCATCAAATGGTCAGTTAGTAAATACGATACAGCCATACCTCAGAATATTATTCAGCCATGAACAGGAATAAAGTACTAATACATCCCAACACATGAATAAACTGAGAGAAGGCAAACATAAAGTCTCATATTGTTCAATTACGTTTATACAAAATGCCCAGACTAGGAAAATCCAAACACAGAAACTAGATTAGTGGTTGCTAGGAGCTGGGGAAGGGAAGACTATGAAGTGAATGCTAATAAGGTAAAGATTTCTTTGGGGAAGTAATGTCAAAGCTCTGCAATCAGACTACACATGACACTGTGAATATGCCGACGCACACTGAGTTACACTCAAACCTGGATTTTATGGTATGTGGATTCTATTTTTCTTTTAAGTAAAGGTCAAGGTTTACAAAACAAACCATCATTTACTACCACAACAGAGAATAAGCATTTAGCCAGGTGACTCTAGGTCTACAGCAAGGCATCCAGAGCAAAGAAGATTCATCTGGGGAAGCAACATCCAATACTGACAGTCATAGAACTCTAGCTGGTACGAATTCCCCAGTGTGGAGGGGAGATGGAGGACTGAAAAGTGTAACTAGGGAACCAAGCCAGCCAGCCCAGGGGAATGACTGCCTCAGCACAGCTCCTCACACTCCAACTGTAGTCAGGCACAGCAATACAGCTCTGCCCAACTGGAAGCAAATCCAGCCCTCTCATGAGCAGCTCTCTACGACAAAGTAGGAGAGCTGTCCTACTCCAAATAAACAGAAAAGAGATGTGGTCACTATTCACTTCAAACAGATTTAAAGTCACTGAAAATTAAACAGGATGGAAGGGACTAGAACAGAGTACAAATGGTAAGAAGCTGAACCTAACCCGCACTGCACATGAAAACCCAAGTAGGCAAGGATGAGACCAAACCAAGGATTTCTGGAAAGGAGACTCTGCCTACATACAGTAAAGCTAATGAAAAAGTAGTGTGTTCTACTTTAAACTTTATTTCCTGAACCAGAGAGATAGCTCAACAGATAAAGACACTTGCCACACAAGCCTGGTGACCTGAGTTTCATTCCCAGAACCCACATAAAGACAGCCGGCGAACAAACCCACACATTTGTCATCTAACTTCCACATGTGTAGCACGGCATGCACAATCAAACATCTGCATCACTCATACACACTAACAACATGTCTTGGGGGAAATGGTTATGAACAAGTCAATTGCTGGGGATGAGAACGTTCAAGACAAGCATAAGAAGGAAGATGTGGGGCAGAGGAAGCCTGTGTTGTTGGTATGGGACCAGCCAAATGCAGATGTCTCAGACCCATGGGAAATTGACAGATACCCACACACACAGATACCCCAAATCAGGCTCAGACATATAGCAAAGCCTGCCTTTGCTCCAAGTGCAAATGTCTGCAGTGTATGCAAACTCTTACCAACCACTGCTTCCTCCTCCCAGATGTTTATCCTCACACTGCTCACCTACAGACGCATGCTAACCACCACATCACAACCCCTTGGTGCTATAAATAATTAACACTGAGGCTGCAGGTTGCTATGAATTTCGAGAGGCTTCATAAAGACATACACAGCCCTCCTGACCCCAGCTTTCCTGTACAAGTGTCTGTGTCTGTCCTGTCTACATTCCTTCACTGCCCCATTCAGGGTTCCAGGACCAGGACCAAGCAGCACAGAATATAGTAGGAAGAGACTTTAACAAGTAGTAGACTAGAATAAACCCCGTGGTTCCACCAGCTGGAACAACCATCAGTGTCCACTTACGGAACTCATGTATAACACAAGTGACAGTCAAGGAGATAAAAACATGCATGTGCATGTTACTATACATGATCTGCTCACTCAACAAGACCGCAGGAGGCCTGAGCGCACTTACCACCCACATGTTGGTTTCTAGGTACTGTTCTCTATATCCTCCCAACTCCTTTAGGAAAATGGTGTAATTCTACAGTTGGTGCAAGTAAACAACACAACAACCAAGATGCACCAAACATCATGTAGCACCAGAAAGTATATTAGTACTATCAAAATAAGACTGCATTATAAAAAGGACACAGGAATAGTTTGATCAACAAAACTATATTCTATGTTAATTCATAAAATAAATATTCAAAGTCCACATAAATAATAAACAGGAATACAAAACAGTACATTCTAAAGAACCACAGGAATGGTGCTGGAGAGATGGCTTCATGGTAAAGAGCAGTGGCTGCTCTTCCAGAGGTCCTGAGTGTTAACTCCCAGAACCCATGTGATGGCTCACAAGTGTGGTTCCATGGGATCTAAGGCCCTCTTCTGTTGTGCAGATACACATGAAGACAAAGTATCCATATACGTAAAATACATAAATAAATAAGCCACAGGAATGAGGAAAGTGGCAGTCATTAAGCAAACAGTACAGAAGTAACTGTTACCTCGAAGAAACAGTCCAGATGGGAGACGGAGCCTGAGGAAATGAAGGTGAAGCACACCGGATGGGACATGCAGGTGTAAAGTGCTTCCCCTAGAAGTGCTCATGACAAAGAGATTCTTAACTATTCTATAGCACAAAGGTAAAATAATTTGGATTAGTAACTGCAAAAAGGATAACCGACTTTGAATGAAAAAACCTGGCAGAGTACCTTAATCAAGAGATCACTATAGCTTTAGCAGTCATAAGACACACAATCATGAGTAATCACCTAATGAACTAAATCAAGGGACAATTAAGAAGACAAGCTGACCATCACTCTTCAACTGGCCTGCTCACATACAATGAGGAAGAAGACTCGAAACATGACAGACAGAAGAACACAAGGGCAATGACACCTAGAAGGGAAGCCTACAGTAGGCTAGAAAGAGCATTTTATAATTGTGGATTTCCTGGGCTTGTTAATTACACCATGTGTATATACAGTGCAACCATAAGGGAATCCAGGAGGCAGATGCCTGGGAACTCTGTGAACTAGTACTGCACCTTTTATGTAAATCTAACATTAACACAACAGAAAAAGTTTAACTCGACTTTAGAAAAACAACTTCTTTAACAATTAGATTTACATCCATCAGGTAAATAATCACACTTGAATTATATTATTCTATGGAAAGAATCTGGCATTGGTTTTTTGCTGTTGTTTTAGTCAAGCTGCAAAGTGGGCATAGTTCATTAATATCACGTCATACGAGTTCCTGAAGACATCTATTGGCGGGGATAGGCCATGTTACCTAGACCTTTTTCAGATCTGGTACTTTTTCTACTACCCCACAGTAAGCACTGGAAGCCTTTGCTGTAGCAAAGGCTAGATCCCATCATATTTTCTATCAATCCTTTTATAACTAGTCGCTTCATTAAGCACTGCTGGTGATAACTGCAGGCTACTGCACACTAAACCTTATCAAATCATACTCACTGTTGTGACACACCCTTGTGCTTGCTTGTCAGTGTGTGCGGTTACAGGTGCAGTGGGGAGCCACTAAGTCTTTAAAAGTAGTTTACTAGCAGAAGCTAAAACATTTAATATAGCTTTCAATATTTCTGTCTACTACTAATTATAAATACTAAAATCCCAAGCCAAAGAAGCAGCATACTTAGTAAAACCACAAGAAAAGCACTGACCTATTAAAAAAAAAAAAAAAACCTACTAAAGGGTTCCTTTACATCCAATTTAGAACTTGGACAAATATTTAAAGCCTTTGAATCCTAAACTAAAACACCAGTGACCAAAATTTCCCTCTTTCCTTCAACTAAGTTAAAGAAAATCTGCATGTGCTTTGCAGCTTTTGGCTGTGGGGCACCTGTGCTCATGTGACTCTATTTAACCTGACGAACTAAGTGTAGTTACCACCTCTTGGGAAAGGAGGAAACTAAGGTTCAGAAGTAACTGTCTTCCTTTTGGTTAGAAAAGTGTTTCTCAACAGGTACCATCATTTGGAAGAGGGATGAGGGAGGTGCTAACTTGTGTACAGGCTAAATGTTTATCAGCATCCTTGGTGTCTACCAACCAGATGCCACAAGCCCGCCGCAGCAATGACAACCAATAATGTCTCTAGACAAAGCCAAATGTTCTCTGGAGTGTGAAATTACCTCCAGATGAGAGAAGCAGGGCGAAAGCCAACTTTTCAATCAATAATACATATGTGCCAGTCCTTGCTCAGACTGAGTAAGAGACGACCCAAGAGTCTCTACCCACAAGAATCTACTTTGAGCCTTCTAATAAATCTTTTAACAGAACTGGTGTTTGATTTAAAACCTCTTTCCATACACAGTCCTGTAAGACTTGTTTAAAAACAAGACAAACAAACAAAAATCAGTCAGCAATGGTTACGTCTTTTTCTGGGGTAGACAGGACACTGGAGTTCACACAAAATCACAGGTTCTAGATTCACAAGCCAGGTATCAACTCTGGACAATAGCAGCCCTCACAGGCATTAAGAAAAACCATAGAAGAGATTACTTAACATGCCTTTACAAAGTGCACCACGTGCTATTTCTGCCACTCAAGACATGAAAAACTTTTGCCTCCTCTGGAAAAAATGTACCAGTGACATTTCACAGAATAAGAAAGTTCAGACTCCCAAAGGCCTGGGTCAAATATGTCTACACCCACCAATGTAGAAACTCAGATGAAAAGCAAATACTCCACTAAAGAAACACTACAGCAGCCAAGCAATGGCTACTAGAGCCACTGTGAGGGCAGGACTGGATGGGCACAACATAACAGGTATGAATGAAATGACATCAAAGGCTCAGTTCTGGGGGCTACAAGTGAAAGGCCACAGGATGAGAGGAAATCCAGAACACCTTTTAAGTTACTACCTTTGCCCTAAAACATTACTGCAATGTTCCTCAAGACAGCCTTAATCCTCCTGATTTCGTGCTGCAGTGAGATCTAACCCAGTCTTGCCCAAGGCCAAAGGCAATGAGCTGCTGAAGACAGCACACTGTTCAGAACCATTCCTGTTCCACTTCAGCTGCCCTGTTTTTCTGGGAAGGGCTGAACAAGCAGGCCTTCAGCTAACATCTGCTGCAGTCTAACTCTACGTGAGTAAATAAAAATAATATTTACAAGGATACTGCCAAGCCTTTCTATGAACGTCATGTTAGATTACTGCATGAATCCTGGGAGCAGGGACACACAACTTTCCGTCACACATTTACAAAATGACCACATGTCAAAACCAAAGGCTTCACTTAAGCAATTATAATTAACAGGTATATTACGTAAGTCCAACTTCTAAATTCTCTAATACCTGTAGCAGAAAAAAGAAAGCAAGAAGAAACAAATTAAGGGCCAGTTACAGCCACTCTGAAATAATGTTCCTGGCCTGTTTAATCACTGCCCAAATCACTCATCTTTTCACAGTTCAAACTTTATCACATTTCAAATGCATCCAAGTTTGGTGCAAGGGAACCCAATTCAACACAATCTGAACAATCTACTTATATTCTAAGACTTATAATAACTCTTGCAACAATGACTTAAAGTCAAAAGACAATGGATACAGTAACAAATGCATATAAATTAATAAGTGAATATAAACTCTGGCCATTAAAAGTCAAAGAAATATATCAAATAAAGAAATTATCAACTGAGCCTAAAATGTTAGAGAAATTTTTTTCTTGTGTGAAATTATGACACTAGCCTGAGAGCTCACTAACCATCTTTATTTCCTTTTACCACTTGACCTCAGGAAAAGCAGAAAAAAAGCTGTGTTATAACAGATGCCTTTAAGTCATTACAAAACCACTATCTTTTAAAAGCAAGGTAAATTCAGGACTCTCCTGAGCTAATGGTAAGCTATCTACCACCTTTCCTATACCACCACCACTCCACCACCACAACAGACAAGGTTTCTCTGTATTGGCTGTTTGACTGTCCTGGAACTTGTTCTGTAGACTAGGCTGGCCTGTACCTCATAAAGATCCCACTGCCTCTGCCTCCCAAGTACTGGGATTAAAGGCGTGTCCCACCAAGTCTATCAATAAGCGATCCTTTTGGCTGTAACAAAGGGGCAATTTCAAATTCACCCCAACTTACTTTACTACCAAGATATGGTATTCTTGCCACCTTTCAAACAAAATTCAACTTGTAAAACATATCCTGGTTAAGTAAAATTTCCTACGAGAACCAGCTTTGGGCCTCATGAGTGTGTTCCCCAGACAACTATTATGTTTCATGTTTCAATTAACAAAACTTGATGCTGTTGACATTAATTGGTAAGAATATTAAGACAATCCAGGGCTCAAGATGTTTTAGTTCATGAAGTACCTGTTTCATAAGCATGAGGATCTGAGGTCAGATCCCAGTAATCTCATAAAATCTTGATACAGTGACAGACATGTCTGTAACCCCAGCTGGGGATAGAAAAATAGAGACAGGTGGATCCCTGCAGCTCACTGGCCAACTAGCCTGGCTAAATCTGTGTCTCCAGGTTCAGTAAGAGACCCTGCCTCAAAAAAGAAGGCTATCTAGGCTGACAGCACAAAGTAACTTCTGCCCTCTATACTCATGTACATCCATAAGCACACGTGTACATACAGGTGCATGAACACACACACACACACACACACACACACACACACACACACAAACAAATGCTAAGTTAACTGTCAAAAGGCTACTGCTAGTCTGGCGAGATAGCTCAGTGGGCAAAGACACTTGACAACAAGCCTGACAACCTAAATCCAATTTGTAGAACCCACATGGAGATAACCAACTCCCAAGTCACCCTCTAACCTGCCACGTGTAAATGTACATGCACAGACTTACATACACACACACAAAATGTAAAAAAAAAAAAAAAAAGTTCTTAAAGGCTATTGAGTCTATTACTTACAACGCTAAAATAGTCCCTGTTGTTGAAATGTTCTTAGATATTCTTTTAGTTTCAGGCTATTTTCATGTGCCAATTAAGACTATCTTAGAGATAAATGTACAAATAAAATTAACTACATCTCACACACTTTGAGACTTAAGATACTTTTATAAGTTGGAATAAAACTCAAGTGTTCTCTTTCCCTCTGCTCTTTCCATTCTAGAGTCCCTACAGCTGCCCTAACACACTACTTTCTTGAGCCATCCCAAAACAACTAACCATCTGAAACTGTGTGACAAACTACTTTAAAGAGTATAAAAAAAAAAAAAAAAAAAAAAAAAAGATAAGGTGTTGTTTTCTAGCTGGATGTAACATTTCCTGAAATCCTGAAGATTATTATATTTCTATACAAGAATGAGACAATCAAACAGTATTTTAAAAAAAGTTATTAAACTCTTAGAAAAGCCCCTTAGAAAAGGCCAGATTTGTTGCAAAGACTAAATCAGTTAACAAGAAGGAAAATATATATATATTTGTAAAACCCTCCAGCTACAAGTGTCTTTTCTAATAAGGTATCTTTCAAACTATCAACAACTTTTAAAAAATAAAAAATCTGTATATATGTGTATCTCAGATTACTAAGTGATAGTTATCTGTTACTTTAGACTTGTAGTAAGTATTTTAAAAGAACTTCCAAAGTATTTAGACAAAAATTCTAACAATTGGTTGTCTAAGACTAAATTCTTAAATTAAGGATTTTAATTCTGGAAATTAATTATGGCTTCGAGTGTTCCTACTGACTAGTAGGGAGTACACAAGAAGTATCTAGATGACCATGGCTAAAAGTAAGCCAAGTTTTCCTGAAAATGTTTAAGTGCGCCCTGTGGGGGAAAAAGTCTAGAAGAATCAAAATCCAGTGCTATAGTAAATACCTCTCCAGTGGAAGTCTGAAGTAAATGGATAAAGCCATTTCCTCCCAGGACATAAGCACTCTAAACATGACTGCTAAGAACTCTTTCCACGAAGATGCTCCAGAGAGCTGCTATCAGATAACCCTACACATTCACACCTATCCATGTAACTTATCTGCTGCTGACCCTAGAAAACTCTTCTGGACAACAGTAACATGGCTTAATCACCTATTAAAGCTGTGGCAACCATTCCTCTGGCTTCACTTACTATACCAACCATCAGAGATGGCAATATCCCATGCTCAGAAGCACAGAGTCAGACTTCGGGGACTGGGGAAATTAACACTCTCCTAATATGGCTTGGTGGAATCCTAACCTTGATTTAAAGCACTAACTCTACAGAAAATTCCTTAATTGTCATTGACTTTAATGCCAGGTCACATAGCAGTATGCATCACAGTGGAGTAGGCTATTAACAATTAACACTTATTGAGTACATACTATATGCCAGATGCTGTTTTAAGCGTTTATGAAAACCCTTATCTTTATACATGAAGAAACAGAGCACAAAAGCCTCAACAGTGTGGAAAGGGAGAACAGTGTGGAGATGCAGCATTCGGTGAGCTGCCTAGCTGCATAAACCATGCACTTGTCCAGCATTCCCCCTCCCAGAAGAAAGTCTGCAGTGTTTCTCACTCAGCATGGCAACTTTGAGAGCTACGCATTTTCAACTCCAATTTATAGGTGAAACTCAGCAATACTAAAATTTTTTTGCCTAAAATCCATACAGATTTGCATTAGAGCAAGATTTTAATATTTTGGCTCCACACTTTCTAACCTGTTAAAAATACAAATCTATTTTAAGATAGTCAATTGCTGTTGACGATCTCAAGCTAACTCCAAATTCTTCTAAAAAATACTTAAGCAGTTAAAAAACATGTTAATCTAGCAAGAAATTAACAAATATCTCTTGATAGTCAAAAATAATGGGGCAGAAAGCCTTTCAAGTTTTTAACATGTTTTACTCTTACAATGAGGCCACATCATTCTTGTGTGGCCATAAAATACAGACACACTCCTAACAACCACCCCTTCTACCTCAGCAGATGGGCGCTAACTCCACTACTCATGCTCTGATTCCTAAAACACCCAGAAAGAAAACCAGCAGCCAAGTATCCACCTACTTCAGGCTACTCTCCGAAATCTGGTAATACTCTGAAAATAGCTCACAGATGTACAATATCTCTGAGATTTTACTTACTGAAATTTCTAAATAGGAACCACTATATGAATGGACTTAATATTGTCTTATAAAAAACAAATCTGACTTTCTTAAATCTATAAAAGACAAGAGGAAAAAGGCTTAGAAAAACAATTTGCCATCAGAAAAAAAAAAAAAAAACCAACTGCTTTCCTCAAGATCCAATTAGCATAACTCCTCTGCAGTTACACACGTTAGCGTGTCAGAAAATGCAGTCCACCAATTATCCCTCCAGAATGAAACTGGGCAAGTTAACCGTGCCTCTCATCATATTTCCTACATATGCCCCGGTTCTCCAATAGCACAACAGATTACGACATCCACCAGAAACACCTATTTTAAAATTTAAAGTCCTGCTTAGCCAATCAAGCTTACATTCTCAACAATGGAAAAAACATTCAGCTTAACTGCAGCTCCTGTGTACCAGATAAAGATTTTAAAAGCAAACAATTCAGGGGTTGGGGGGTGGGGGAAGACAGGGAAGAAATTATTTGTCAAATACCTTTTCTAGCATCTTGCAGTCCAGTCAAAAAAGGAGGGGGGAAAAAAGAAAGATAATTACACACAAGCCAGAAGTCAGTATAAACAATAAACAAGGTTAGTTCAAGAGGGAAGAAAAATCATTTATTCAGTTATTCAATACTTTTTAAAAACCTAAGTGCTATATAAATGAGAAGCATTACTTGAATGAGGCCAAAGTGGTTCAGTAACGTGACGCCGAATGCGTCCAAAACAATGTGTAATGAGGACAAACAGGTTCCACTGTCAACCTCCCAAAGACGTTTTGAAATAGGGAGGGACTTTAAGACAGCAAACTCTCATAAAATTTCATTAAACTCAAAGGTTAGGGTTTTTCGGGTTTTGCTTTTCTTCCCCTTAATCTGAGTTCAAAAACGATTTTTGCCAAAGCTAGAATTTATTTTAAAAACCGTTTTATAATTCAGTCACACACCCTAACAAAGCTTGCTATGCAAATATACAGCGATCCGATCCGTCGATCCATCGCCTTCCCTTCCCCTTTCCACTCCCATCCACAGATTCCTTTCAAAGAGCTACAAGGATGTGCACAGATGCTATCTCAAATGAAAACTTCCGTTCCATTCCCTACGCTAAAGAAAATAACAATTTCCCAGGAAAGCAGAATCAAGCTGTCACCCGCAGAACCTTAATCCCCGCAATGCCCATGTTACCAAAATAAAAGCTACATGCCCTTAGGGAAGTAAATCCTCAGACATCACATGCAAAGGGGGAAAAAATCAATTACATAAAATCAGGAAAATAAAAAGGTGGGAAAAGACAGGCTACTTAAAAGGCAAACCACCACACCCTCAACTCTTGTGTTACAAACCCATCTGCCAGGGGTCTTTACCTTCATTTTCCATCGAAACTGCACTCTGGTTGATGGCTACAAAGTCTTTAGTGTCAGCCACGGCCACACTGGGAATAGAGAGGAGAGGAAGAGGACAAGGAAGAGAAGACCCCGGAATCCCAGGCTGTCACCCCCGCTCCCGGCCACGCGTCCCACGGCTGCTCCCACCACCCCTAGCAGCAGCATCTGCAAGAGAAACCAGGAGAAGCGGAGCTGACGAGAGGGGAGAGGAGCAGGGCGACCCCCGCCCAGCTGCCACCACCCTAGTCCACCCCCTGCGCCGCCCGCTGCGCCAGCGACACACACCAGCCGGGCGGCGCCCGAGAGGCGCCCTACGGGCAAGAGACGATTCCCCCCGCTGACGCCCCCTTCCCTCCGGACCTGGAAGTTTCTGGAAATAAGGGCAGGAGTGGATACCCGGAATCCTCCCCAACACCCCAGACGTTCCCCTCCCTCCAGGCTGCGAGGACTCACTCGCGGGGCTGCGGGGGCGCCCCACGCGCCTCGGGCGAACCGGTGCTGCTGGCGGCAAGGTGGCGCCACACGGAGCCCAGCCCGGTCCCGAGGAGAACGAGCAGGACAGCGGCAGGGAGGGGAGAGGAGGAGCGGCGAGGGGCCCGTCAAGCTCGGCCCGCCGGCTCCGCGCGTCTCCGCGCACGGCCGAGCAGCTCTGCTCCCGCCTCCGCCTCCTGCGCTCCGCCCCTCCCCGCCGCCCGCCG
The DNA here is from genome assembly GCA_030674055.1 of Rhabdomys pumilio. Lineage (NCBI taxonomy): Eukaryota > Metazoa > Chordata > Mammalia > Rodentia > Muridae > Rhabdomys > Rhabdomys pumilio. Next base: position 4,485,476 of record JANHMN010000020.1, on the reverse strand, counting down.
CCCGGCGCTCCCTGCACTACCCGGCCCGCCGCCCACCGAGCTTTGTCGCTACCACTTCCGCCGGGAGACGCGCGCGCAGGCGCACTCCGGCACTCTGCGCGGGTGAGCGGAAGTGCAGTGAGGCCGAGCCTGCGGGCCGTAATGGACGTGGTCCGGGGATGCAGGGGGTGTAAAGAATTGCACGCGGGGCCCACGGCTCCTCTGGGCCTCTCCGGATGGTGCCTGCCCGCTTTCTACACACCCGCCGGCGCAAGGGGCGGAAGCACACCCGTCCTCGTCTCCAGCCGCACATTCTCTCGAGGCGGCCGCGGGAACCAGACAGGCACAGCCATAGCCCTGTCCAGAGTCGTCTGGGCGATCTCTGCACAGCCCTGAAAGTCTCTCTCGTCTCGCGGCCGTCACAATCTCCTCGGGCGACGCAGAGAGAAAGTGGTGTTCCTGTCAGCGGCCTCCCACGCGTCGTACCCTCACTTGTAAATACCAGCCCTGGCTGCTTCTCTGGTCTTGCGAGGGCTAGTCATCATGGAGCCAATTTCCAAAATTCTTTCCTGCTCAGGGGTGTGCTCCGAAGCCCCATGTGTCATGAAAGAACGAGGTTCAGAATGACAGTTTGAGGAAGGACGCCTATTCCCACTGAGTGTATGCAACCAGAATAGCTGGGATAGAATCTTGAAACCAGTCGCCCTACCATCGAAGCCGAAGAACCACTATTACCTTGGCCGCTATCATTTTCCAAGTCAGCCTTTCACTTAGCACCTCACACAAGCCCCTAGTGAGTGATTTTTAATGAATAGTTGCTACTCTTAAAGCACAGGTAGCCATTGAACCACTCTCTCACCTATATCCACTAGAGGGCAGAACTACACCTGTGGCCAGTTCTGGAGCATCCTCCAAAGACCCCCCTCCCTCCCAAACTGCTCCAAAGAAAAAGCCTCTACAGATATTTTTCCTCCGTGACCAAATAACCATAGCAAAATTGCTCTTTTATATCGGGCCCTATAACATGCTTCCAAACACACATTCAATATAATGGACCAAGTGTCTGTCTTCCTGTGTAGGATGTCTCTTAAGCATTTTTAGGATCAAAACTTCTGGACCGCTTCTGGGTTGACATACATACTCCTTCTATTTTGAAAAATGAGCTTTTGCGCCAAGCATAGTAGTTCATGCCACTCCTAGGAAACAGAAGCGGAAGATGGCCACAATTTCCAGGCCAGGCTAGTATAGAAATCTATAATTCATCTCCACTTTGGTATGTATGCTTAATGATGTTTGTATGCCCCGTGGCATAAGCCTATGGCTTCTATAATAAAATTGCTGTCTCTTGCTCAGTTTTAAAATTAGTCTATAGCAGTTATTACTTACAGAATATTAATGTTATAACAAGCATAATTTAAAACACAAAGTGTATAATGTAGGTTACATTATATAAACATTTAGAATTCATATATAGACTTTTGGAAAACGTAATTTTATTGTTGTGCTGGGGTTTCTTTTATCAACTTAACACAGCTAGTGTCATTTGGTAAAATGAAAGCTCAACTGAGAAAATGTTTCCATCATGTAGACCTACCTACAGGCAAGTCTGTGGGGAATTCTAAGTGGCTGATGAAAGTGCCCAGATCACTGTGGATAGGGCTATCCAGGGGCAGGTGGTCCTGGGTTATACACGATGGCAAGCTTAGGGAACCATGAGAAGCAAGCCAGTAAGCAGAATTCCTCCATGGGCTCTGCTTCAGTTTCTGCCTCCAGATTACTGCTTTGGATTGCTTCAGTGATGGAAATTCTAAGCCAAATAAACCCTTTCCTTCCCAGACTGCTTTTGATGTCTTATGACAGCAAAAGAAAAGAAAGTTAGGACAACCGTATTGTTGGTCATTGGACTAATTAGATGAAACTATGCATGTGTTGCTTGAGATGACTTTTCTGTTCTGTAACAGCTCACCATCCCACTCGAGCCGACATCAGTAACATCAACTTCTATTTCCTATGATTGAAAGCTAGCACTTATTATGTATATGCATGTAATTTATGTGTTAAAGCTTTAATCAATACTATTAAAGCCAGAACAGCATGCTTTCCTCTTTCATTTCCTCCTCTGAGCATGCTGGATCCTTCTGTGAGGGGTTGTATGCCATTCCCACCTCAGTGTGTGATAAAGGGACTAAAATACAGTGAACTGGAAATGCAAAATACATGAACATGCAGAAGAACTCCTTCTTTCCTCTTACATAGTAAAATGGTTGGAAGGACTTGAAAAAGCACGCGGAAGACAATAAATAAAGTAGAAGCATTGCCAAAGTGGAAGCTTGGTATATGAAGAAACAAGCAGAAGACTAGCTACAGTGAGAGTGCTGGCCATGAGATACAATATATCCAAGTGTCCTTGCAATCAGCCCCCGGAAAGTTCCTTAGAAAACAGCCTCCTTAAGTCTGGGTCTTACTCTTTTTGTGTTGAATATTTAACCTACAAAATTAAATGCATCCTGTGCAAAATGTGGTTACAGGAGCTGAGAGTGGTCCTCAGTGGTGGGGCACTTTGATTCAACTTAAAGCACAACCAAGAAAGCAAGTGGGCATAGGGAGATGAGAAAGAAAAGTGGTCACATGGCTGAGAAGGGCAAACCCATGAGGCTTCTTTTCTTGGGGAAAGCATGGGGAAGAACAGTTATGATACTCCAATCTTACTCAAACTGTGCTTTTTTTTTCTAATAGGATATGAGCCACCCTGCTTTCTATATTATAATAAAATTTGAACATTTAAAAGTTTATGAAAAACAAATACTTCCTATAAATTAGCCTAGTCCAACTATTTTTTTTTATCCAATAAAGGACTTGCAAAGTGTCAAGTATGATAGCTGCCATTTTTATAAAATATAGATTTTAAAATAAAACTAGAAAAGCTACTTTTTAAATCTTCCCTCAGTTACTGTCTTCTTTTAAACCCTTAACATTATCTGAACTAAACCATCCAAGTTAATAGTTTACCTACTTCCTAGGAAAAGTCGGCAGGCAAAGGTAGGTGCCCTGAAGTTCACTATGCCACTATCCACTATCCCATATAGTTGGTCTAAAAAAAATGTACTGAGCATGCTTATGCATATGTATGTCTGTGTGTGTGTGTGTGTGTGTGTGTGTGTGTGTGTGTGTGTGTGTTTGTGTGTGTGTGTAGAAGTCAACCTTGGGTACCATCCTCAGAATATCCTTCATCTCCAGGTCTATAATTGGCCTAGGACACACAGTTAACCTAAACTGACTGGCCAGCAAGCTCTAGGGGGCCTCCCATCTCTGCCTCCCCAGTAATGAAATTATCAACACACGCCACCATGCTCAATTGGAGATAGAATTCAGTACGTTTTCATACCTTCAAGACAAGCATATTACTGACAGCTGCTATCTTCCCAGACTCTAAAACTGAACATTTTCCTAAAAGAAAATCACGACACTTTTTAGAGGTTAACCTACGCCAACTATACAACAGAATGTTTCTTATACAATAAAGGGCGTGTGAAGTGTCAAGTATGTGGGAATGGGGCCACTGCAAAGAATGTCATAGGAAATCAGTGTCTAAGAGCCGCCTGCCAGAAACCCTATACATCTGCCTGATCTCATGTTTCTGCAGTGCTACAGTAAAAGTTGAAAGCAAAAATTTTAAAATTGAAGGGATCCAATACAAGTGGCTAGTGTTTGGTTAGTTTAATTTCACACAGATCCCCAAGTACTATGCAACGATTTTATATCCCACAGGATTCCACAGGCACATTTAATAGCATCCAAAACTGTGAACGATTTGATAGAGACCGAGAAGAGGACACTGGGGAACTTTAAAGTAGACTCTTAATCTTCATTCTTAAAGTTTGGACTGCGTGACTCCCCTTACTACAGATTCTGAACTGAGTGTTGTTGGAATCATTACTATATAGTGCCAGTTTTCTAGTTTTCTGGGTTGAAGGTGAGCCAAGAGTTGCAGTTGAGGATAAGGAAAAAAACAAAAACAAAAACAGGAGATGAGAAATTCTCAGGACTCAAAGGATGGGACCTTGGATGAAGTGTTCTACAGCGGGGAGGGAAAACTTGTAGAGTCCACCTCCAGCAGGAAAACAGGACATCAAGTGAAGGGATGGGGTTGCCATTCCCACATTTAAAAACTCTGACCCAGAATTGTTCCTGTCTGAAAGAACTACAAAAATGGAGAAGAGACAGAGGGAAAGGAAGTCCAGTGACAGGCCCAAATTGAGATCCAGCTCAAGGGGAGGCCCCAAGGCCTGACACTATTACTGACGCTATGGTGTGCTTACAGACAGGAGCCTATTATAGCTGCCCTCCGAAAGGCACAACAAGCAGCTGACTGAGACAGATGCAGATACTTGCACCAAACCAATGGATAGAAGCTGGAGACCCCTGTGGTTGAATTAGGGAAAAGCTGGAAGCTGAGGAGGAGGGCGACCTCATAAGAAGACCAGCAGATTAAACCAACTAATCTGGACCCCGAGATTTCTCAGACACTGAGCCACCAACCAGACAGCATGCACCAGCTGATACAAACTCGCCACACATACACACACACACATAGAGCAGGGACTGTCTGGTCTGACCTTAGTGAGAAAAAGATGCACCTAAGAGACTGGAGGCCACAGGGAGTGGGGAGGTCTAGTGGGGTGGGTACATCTTCTCGGGGAAGAGGGGCAGGTATGGGATGAAGAAGAGTCAGAGGGTGGACTGGGAGGGGGATAAAGACTGAACTGTAAAAAAAAAAAAAAAAAAAAAAAAAAAAAAAAAAAAAAAAAAAAAAAACGATTAAAGAATAAAGAAAACGATGAAACGTGAAACGTGAATAGCCGCACAAGAATCAGTTCAAGACTTCATTCAGTTCAAGACTTCATTATTTCCATGTAAAATAGATATGTAGTCTCCCAAGTTCTGTGAACCTTAGACTTACTGTGAAAAGTAAATGCATCCATTTTAAAAGATACCATCCTGAGAGCTGGTGAAGTAGCTCACTGGTAGGCAGGCTAGAGTCTAGCATGCTCCAGCCCGAGCTCAACTCCTAGTCCCAAAAAGGAAAGGAAATACCACTACCACCCTATCTGATTTTCATATATATTTTTTCATATATATATATATATATATGTGAAATACATGTATTTCATATATATATATATACATATATATATGTACATATATATATGTATATATATATATGTAATTTGTTGGATAAGTGCTTAATCTGAAAGATTGTGTATTAGGGTTCTCTAGAGTCACAGAACTTATGGAATGTCTCTCTATATTAAGGGAATTTATTGTGATGACTTACAGTCTGTAGTCCAACTAACCCAACAGTGATCAGCTGTGGATGGGAAGTCCAAGAATCTAGTAGTTGCTCAGTCCACAAGGTTAGTTGTTTGAGCTGGTTTTCTGTAGAAATAGGTTCCAGCAGATGTGCTGGCAAGAAAGTGCAAGCAGTCGAAGAGTAAATTTTCCTTCTTCCAATGTCCTTATGTAGGGCTCCAGCAAAAGGTGTGGCCCACATTAAAGGTGTGTACCACCATGCCTGGATCTAAAACTTGCTTTGTCCTAGGCTAACCCAGGACTGAGATTTCCTTGCCTCAGTCTCCTGGGATTAAAGGCATGTACTACCTTGCCTGGGCCTAAGCTTTTCATGGCCACTATATCTCAAGATCTCCATGCCAAGATCCGGGTAAGAAACTTGCATCTTCCAGTCTCAAGATCTGGATTACAGATGTTCTCTCCAATTCTGGAGTATGGTTCATTCCAGATACAGTCAAGCTGACAACCAGGAATAGCCATTACAGATTGTCATTACAAATCTTTATTGTGGAATATTTGCTACTGAGTTTTGCTACAGAGCAAAGGATGGGGTAGGGGAGAAGTTACAGGATTTTCAGAATGTAACAATGTAACAATTCATCTCCAAAACCACAAGGGGGTTAACTGGGACTTCTTGATCAAAGTAGGAATAAGTCCTGAACAGTATCAAGCACTGCCCAGAGCAGAGGACATTACAGATTTTGACTCCAAGTAACCACTTGAAATCAGAAGCTAAGAATACTGAGGTGCACACTTCCTGGCACATAGGAAATTTAAGCGTGTGCTTTGGATTTTGATGGCGTATATATCAATGCCTGACTAAAACCCAAAGTGCTTTCATCTCCAGCACAGATTTCAGATCTTAGGGATTAAGGAATACACTCTTCATTCCTGAACAAGAGAGTGTGAGGAAGCACCGGCCTTAGAGCAGCCAAGGAAGGTTAAGGTGCTGGGGCGTATCTTCTTCTGAAGCTTCACTGGTGACTTGGCTGTCATGAATGAGAGTTTAGCATCATGTTTGGAGGCCACCAGCTGTGCTTGCAGTTTTCACTAGGCCTCTTTTCTTCATTCAGATGCTTTCTCATTTTCATAGAGGAAATATTTCAGCCCTTTACCCCATGGCACTCTGGTCTGGAAGAGCTTTGGAAAAGCTAGTGTTTCCTCAGACCTTCAAAAGCAGCATGTTTTATACTTCAAAGCTCTCTACTCCAACTAGAAGTCAATAAGTATATTTTTTTTCTTTGCCTAAACTTGTTCTGTGTCCTTCCATGCCCCCTGCAAAAACCATTTCTCTCTGCAGTGTTTCCTATTGTGCAAATAAATGAGAAAGAGGCCATCATGATAATAAAGTATCTACTCAGGATAGAAAATAGCCCAAGGCTTATGAGAGTTCTGAAGTTTAGCCCAAATCACTCATGCTCACAGACTCTTACAGTCAGTGAGCATGCTACACCAAACATGGACTCCAGATCTAAGAGATGGCTTACAGGATAGTTGATTTAGAAGGAGGAATTGCAATTTGCCAATATGACTTGGGAGAAAGAGGGAAGAAACACAGATCCAAAATCAGCAGGAAAGAGTTTGTGAAACACAAGCAAATTGCTAAAACCTTTAGGCTGCAAAGCTCTTTGCTACAAATAAAGATTATAGGGAAAAACAGAAGCCTTTACAGTATGCCTTCAGGTAACATTGTTTTTGTTTTTGTTTGCTTGCTTTTGGTTATAAGAGGCAATGTCTGAATACCTATACACTATACTGGAAGATATTAAAAGTAATTTAATATTACCAAATATTCTCTATTATGGTAAATTGGGGAACCACAGAAGGCAGGTAATAGATGTATTCCTATAGTCTGGGAACAAGTTGAATTTGAGACTTGATCTGGCCCTTCTTCAGACAGACAGAAAACTTTTCAAAGAACGTAGTACATCAAGCATGGGGGTTATTGGAAGTGTTCCTGTCTAGAAGAGTTTGACAAATGAGAATAGTACTGGGCCCTTTGGAGGGTAGGCAGTAAAGAGATCTCAGTGCTGTACCACAAATGATAAAGTGTGTACTGCATGGACATTATGAGTGACCCTCAGATACCCACTCCCTTCCTTGATCCAACTGAACCAGAAAGTCTCAGGGCAGATTCAACAGCCTATGATTAGACATGACATCCTAATGATGCTGAATGTTTGAGAGGGCTACAAAGATCTTAGTACCCTCTTCCCACACATCTCTGGTGACAAGTGAACAGCAAGGTTGAAAAGTAGTGACAGGGAAGAAGCCAGTTCCCTGTGTGGCTAAGCTGCCAACCAACTGAGAGCCTCACATGCCCTGGGCTTCCTGTCACATGACATTTTCTGCAGCTTACAACTAGAAGCTTCTAAATTGGTAGGTTGAATGAGAAGAGACGATTAGATGAAAAGGTTAAAATTTAGCTGGTTGTTCCTATAAAATGTAAAGAGTTGAATGCAGTGTGACGTGTGACATAATCAAATGACAAAGTATCACGGCGGCCATTTAAAATGCTTAAGGCAACATTGATGGAAAAGAATTGAGTAAGACATCAATCAGACGACTAAACTAAGGTTATGGTTTTTAAGGCCCATATTAGGAAGTAAAGCAGAAACTTGGCTCTTGACTTCAAGAGTTCTATGGAGAAGTTTCTCTCAACTCTAAATTAGTGATGTTTTAAAATCATACAACTATACTTCATTCTTGAAAAATGAACTGACATTTAGGCCTTTTGTTTTTTACGTGGTTGTATATTCTGAAACTTTACTTCTTGTTCCAAGCCAGTGCTCAAACTCCAAGCTTCTTACATGTCATGTGAGGAATTTTACAATTACACTGATCCCCTAGCCCAGGTTGTTGGATTTTTTTTTTCTCTTTTCTTTTTCATAAACAGTGACCACAGTGGCAGATTCTTCAACAAAATTGAAAACTGAAGTTGAGCGTGCACCTTCTTATTGCTTTACATGAGTTCTCTTCCAACAAACATAAAGACAGTTGACTGTGAAGGGTTCATACGCCTACTGGGGCAGATGAAAACCTATAGCGCTTGGAGTCTTTAGAACACTCACATGATGATTCATTGCTTCCTAGCTTAAATGATTAGACCTGGCTTTGGTTGGTTGGTTGTTGTTTAACAGGAGAGAGTACTCGGGATAGAAATCAAGGCCTCATACTTGCAAAGTAGATGCTCTACCGCTGGGCTATACCACCAAAGTCACTCATTTTCACCGTGGAGAACACAAAAGTAATCTGGGAATGGAAAGTAATGCCAAGACTGAACATTTGATTAAAGCATTTAAGTTTAGAAAAATTAAAAGTTTAAAGAACAACCCAAACCAGACATTTGTTTAGTGCTCTTCGATAGAGACAATGCCAACACTTTGAGGTAATTGGACTCAGTTGTCAGAAACCTGTGAGGCAAACAGCTCAATTGGTTTTTAGAACTCATAAAGCCCTGACTCACGCGGGCGATGCTCCTTACACGGGGTTTCTTCATGCCCAGTGTAAAAGCAGAATGTCCATCTTGGATTTCCTGCATAGTTTCCATGGCACCCTGCTAGGGAGCACACAAGGTGCTACCCAGTTTACTGAATCCCCCCCTCTGCTCACTATCTTGTTTTACTCAGGGCTGGCCTTATTCATTATGGGCTCATACAACCTTGAGAGGGACTAATTCCCGAATCTAGGACATTTGTCCTAAACCTCCCTCGATGACAGTCAAGACTAGACTATTTAATTATACAATCATTGTCTTTCTCGGCTGCTCTCAGTTATTGTCTACAATCTACTTATTTGTTTTTATTTAACCTTCAAATCCCATTACTGGGGAACTCATGCTCCAAGTAGAAGCTTTTCAAAATCTCTTGGGTTTATCTTCTCAGAGTTGGAAAGGGTTACTGAAATGAGAGAGTAATCTTATGAATAAATTAGCAGAGGCAAGTATTTTAGAGAGATTATTCAGTAGGTAATTGAGACATGTTAATTAACATGCTCTATTGAAAAAAATCAACAAAATACATATTTAACATATGTCTAGGATCTAAAAGCCACGCAGCAGCAGCAGGAATATTGATTTCATCTTTGCAGCTAAATTGCTGTTCTGTGTCTTTAACGTCCTTTTTGTGTACAAAGCAGAGTAGGGGCAAGGAAAAATTTTTTTTTTTTTAATATTGAGACTTCGTGATGGCTTTCATTTGGTTCATATAGAGGGCAGGACAACTATTCTACCCTTTTGATGTCCCACAATTTAAATCCACAACTAAAATTCCCAGTTGCCCCTTCAGTTTAATCAGGAAACATCCATAACAGAAAGAAGCAAATAGGTATGAATATGTATGTTAGAGTCTCAGCGCAAAGAAACTGCTTCATCATTTCTCGCATTACTAAGTATGATGTAATGCTTGGCTTGGGACTGCTGTAGTAGAAAATGGTCAATTAAGAACTTTCCAAGCTGTAAGTCCTCATTGCTGTTCCCCTGGCATTAACAATGATGCTACATCTGTCTGAATGATACCCAGGCTGCTCTTGAGAAGGTATCCCTATCAGCTCTGCTTCTAAAAAATATGCATGATCAAATGGCCTCTGCCAGTAGTTCTCAAAGTGAGGTCCCTGCCACCTGAGAACTTGTTAGAAAGGCGAATTCTTGGGCTTCATCCAGTCCTGCAGAATTAGTAACTCTGGGGGGCGGGGCGGGGCTGGGTGGGGTCCAGTAGTTCTATGTTCTAATTACTCCCTCAGGTGATTCGGATGCCTGCCTAGGTTGAGCACTGATTTGCAAGAAGCAGAAAGCAATTCATCTACAAACTATTTTGATCATGATAAGTAGTCTTTAATTCTAAAGAACACAATGAGGGTGCATATCAGTATTTAAAACTCTCTCCGGCATCCTTAAGTCATGTAAGAGTTGAAACTCTCTCAAATAGTTGCCTATTGGCCTAAAATTAAACGGTGAGTGGAAAGAGCATTAGGATCCTAAAGGGATTGTACTTCTCTCATCGTAGGCACCTCTGCACATCACCTGCCAAGCTTTGGGCAATAAAGATGAGAGAGAGAGAGAAAAAGAGAAAGAGAGAAAGAGGGGGGAGGGAGAGAAAGGGAGAGAGAAAGAGGGAGAGGGAGAAAAAGAGGGAGGGAAGGAGAAAGGAAGAGAGGGAGAGAGGGAGGGAGGGAGAGACAGAGACAGAGACAGAGACAGAGAACAGTGCCACGTAATAGCCAGAGTTGTAATGCCAGCTATGAAGCCAACCTTTGTTTCCTGATTCCAGGCCGGACCTCTGGAACAATGCCTCATTGCCCAGAGGTTATCAGGCTTTTTAGCCAGACCAGTAAGATGAAAGAGAGACTTTTTCTCCCTACAAATTAAATAGAAAATACTGTTCTCTTGAAACTGGATCCTCCCCATGGAAATAGTTCATTTAAAAAAAAAAATAAAAATGGAAAGGTTTTAGTCATGTAACACTTCAGTCTATAACAATTTTTAAGACATATTAAGTTTTGTATTGGAGTCAGAGAAAGAGGAAAGGTTTCACAGTATTCGATGTCTTTTGGGAAATTTTTATTCTACATATATGCGTTTTGTTTTGTTCTTTTGTTTTTTGTCTGCATGTGTGTCTATACACCACTTGTTTGTCTGGTGCCCTAGGAGGCCAAAACAGAGTATTAGACCCCTTGAAACTAGAATTACAGATGGCTGTGAGCCACCATAACAGTACTGGAAATTGAACCCAGGTCTTCTGGAAGAGCAGCCAATGTTCTTAACCACTGACCCCTATTTAAACATTTTAATTTTTTTCATGAGCTAGAGAAATGTTCAGCAGTTAAGAGAATATGCTACTCTTCCAGAGGGTGTGGGTTTGATCACCCACATCAGGTGGCTCATAACCATCTCTAACTTCAGCTCTGGGGACAGGGGCTGATGGAGATCCAATATGTAATTTTTTTTTTTTTTGGTTTTTCGAGACAGGGTTTCTCTGTGTAGTCCTGGCTGTCCTGGAACTCACTCTGTAGACCAGGCTGGCATCGAACTCAGAAATCCACCTGCCTCTGCCTCCCAAGTGCTGGGATTAAAGGCATGCGCCACCCCTGCCTGGCCCAATATGTAATTTTTAAAAGAGCAATACACCGTTTCACAGATAACCTGGGTACAGATAATGTGTAACTCCAATTCTAGAGGATGTGGCCTCTGCTGGCACCTGTACTCAACTGGTGTGCCCGTACCATATACACACACACACATACACACTCAAGTGCATGCACACACACAATTAAAAATTAATTGGAAACATGTATATTTGCTATGTAAAGTTAATGCATTCCTATTACAAATTCGCTTTGTTTTCTGAGTTGTTTTTTATTTATAAAACCATGGCCCAGCTGAGAGGTAAACATTGTAACACAGATGATGTTACAGACACAATTAGCAGTGCCGCTAACATTTCTAAAACAGTTGTCCATAGATGCAATAAAGGTAGAAAATGGAAGAGCTTCTGCTAAGAAGAGGACTCATGGAGAAGCTGGGCGTCGGAAGGCACAACCAATGAACACAGCAAGATAAGCCAATGTAAAGGTGACTTTTTACAGGATATTGGGCAAATTATAGTAACTATGTTATAATTGCACGTAACAGATGGGTTTGCAAAAGCTTGATTACCTCTTGATGAATTTTTAAAGACTTCCTTAGTGCAGTTGTAATTTTTCTACTATGTGGTCTTTAACAGCAATAACAGGCTCTTCTCCTCTACATGTTAACTCGCCCGGTTAGAAGAATAGTAAACAGTGTGTTTAATATTAATTAAGCTAACATAGGAGTTTGAGACCTGTTTGCAAACAATCCCTTCGCAAATAAAACCCAAAGATCTATGGGGGCAAAGAGACGAGGGCCTTTGAGACTTGCCAGCATTAAACCATGTCCAATTTACATCACTCTATTTACAAAACACCCTGAAAAGGAGAAGACAAACAAATCCCTCCACTTCACCCAGGGAGGTCGGGCATCACTGCTGCATGGACCTTGAGGATCATCTTTCTGATGTATCTATGACATAGAGTCTTGAGTATTACAGTGCAAGACCATTTTTAAATTGTGTAACCCCATCCTGGGCAGGTTTTTCTTGGAAACCAACAGAAGTCAGGGGTTTGGGAACCACACTGGCAAAAAGTCCATTTCAAGTATAAACTCTAGCATGTTCTCACAATCTTGCATTTTGGGGGGGAAAAAAAAAAACAAAAACGCAGATCAATTGATGTTGGAGCACTGATTTTGCTGATGTTTCTCCATCCTCTGCCATATATCACCAATGTATTCCGGGTCTGTCTCAAAGGAGCTTGAGTCAGGGAAAACGTTTAGATTGTGTTAGGTTTAGTGGCATATATAAACGTATTTTGCAGGCAGTGTCTGTATGGTTACATTATTGCTAACTGCCCTGGTGGAGAAATGACAACCAGGAATATTCTAACTACCTGAATTAGATCAGAGAGCCCAGAAATGTTGCTGTTTGTGTGTTTCATAGTAGCCAAGCACCTGAAGGATGTGCATAGTGCCTGAGAAACAGAACCAAAAGCTTAGTCTATGGTTCTTTCTAAACTTACTTTAAAAACAAATATAAATTAACTAGGATCAGAGAATGTAGTGAGAGTTCTGGAATTTGTTTTTTTTTAAAAACACAGAAATATTATAAGAATGTGCTTTCATTTTAATCCCAGGTGTGGAGATATGGGGCTGCTTTGGACTGTCTACAGCAGCTGACTATGATTTGCCTCATGCTCTAGCAGAAGCATGGTTTTGCCAGCCGCAGATAGTTTCCGTGATTGTGTAACATCTGGAATTCTGGGACCTTTTCAGAGGGTACAGTACAAGGGATAAGGTGGGTGGGTGGTGGTCATTCACAGGGTGTTGGTTGTGGTCTGTTAGTAATTGTGCTCAAAGAAGAAACAAAAGGAAAGAAGTTAGGTTCAGGAATTTTCCTAATTCCTCTCTCCCCTCTAGTTTTATTTCTCTAGTATCTAATGTTGTGGGGGCAAAATGGTGGGTGGGGTAGGAAAAAGAAGAAGCCACAGAGTAGCAAAGACCAGCTACAAGGAGTGTCTGCATTCCTGTTCTCTTTTGCTGCATATATATTTGTACACCACATGTGAGGGGGTGATTAAAGATCCAAGACACCCCCTCAAAAGTAGGAACAAATCATTTTAGAATACCTCAGCTAATTCATAAAAAAAAAAACAATGTTATCCTCTACATTTTGTGATATTTGTCAGTGTTTGTCATTCAATTTTGTAATTGTTGATACATTTTAAATATTAAATGTCTATCATTGTGATATTTGTGGCTTCTGGTGTTTAATATGACAATTTCACTGGGCTAATAATGACTGGTTGGATTGCAACTGGTAAGACATTATTTCTGAGCATATCTGTGAGGGTGGTCTAGAATAGATAAGTATTTTAATCAGTACACTCAGTGTGTGCTGCAACACAGTAGGTCCTCATGCAACCCACAAAAAGAGCACACAGAACCAAAAAGCATAGAAAAAGCATGTTTGCTCCTTCTGTGTGGAGACCTTCATCTCCTGCCTTCAGTGTTCCCTATTCTCGAGCCTTCTTCCTTAGACCAAATTAAATCACCGACTATCCTGGTCCTTCAACTAGCAAAGGAAAGAACATGGGAGTTCTAAGCCTCCATAATCATATAAGATAGATATCATAAATACTCATATAAGTTATGATATTCTATTTCTAACCATTATAATTTTAAATTTTTTTGTTTTGTTTTGTTTTGTTTTTCGAGCCAGGGTTTCTTTGTATAGCCTTGGCTGTCCTGGAAATCACTCTGTAGACCAGGCTGGCCTTGAACTCAAAATTCCACCTGCGTCGGTCTCCCAAGTGCTAGGATTAAAGGTGTGTACCACCACTTTCCTGGCTTAATTTTAAGTTTTTATTTGTTTATTTTATGTATTGGTGTTTTGCCTGCATATATATTTGTACACCACATGGGAGTTACACGTGGGTGCTGAGAATTGTACCCGGATCATCTGGAAAAGCGATTAGCACTTCTAACCCTCCTAAGCCATCTCTCTAGTCCTGTTATCTTTGGTAAATTTAAGAATATCTAATTGCAAGGAGAAAGTGAAAGGAAGGTCAAGAGGAAGGAGAGAAAGTGACCATCAGTGGCGGGGGGGAAGGGTGTCTGTCTCATACGGAGAAGTTTGTCAACAGATCTGGAATCAAAATCTTACTGCCACCATGTATGACCTGTGTACCCAGTTATTTTACCTCCCTAAACGTCATTCCTCTTAGTTGAAAGATGAGGATGCTACGGCACTTTTCGGTGTTATGAGGATTAACTGAGGGCATATCTAAAGGAAGGACCTTTCCAAGTGCTTAGCACAGGTAAGGCATTCCCTAAAAACTTAAGCTTCCTTCTTCTAACATATATATTCTCATTGTTTTCCCTGAGCCATACTTCCCATTAGGGTGAACAAGCTAATAACAATCATTTCAGCATTTTTCACAGCAAATTTTGAGCAGTACAACATATGTGGGAAATTCATTTCTTTTTCTGTTAAGACATGGAACTGTCTGTACAAGGTGTGAGATTATGCCATCTTCTGTTCTGAACAGAAGTTGGCAAAGTGTCGTGCATGAGCTGTCAAAGGAGTGAAATGGGGTAGCCAGCCTCTATTTTTGGGATCCTGAAGGTCTCCCAGAGAATCCTGGATCAAAAAGCACCAACCCCTTGGTGCTCCTGAAAGATGATGGAACTGTCTGGAAGAAGAGTCTAGTGGAAGAAAGGATACTGGGGACATTCCCTCAAAGGTGATGTTTCAGACCACAACCCCTCTTCCTCTCTGTTTCCCAGACGATGAAGTGAATGGTTTCCTTTGCCTACTGTTCCACCATGATTTCCTGCCTTGGCCCCCTCCCCCACCCTCTTACCTCCAGATAAATGAACCAGCTGAGGACTGAAGTCTTCTCTGGTGTTTTATTACCAAATCTGATAAACACACAACTTAGGGGTCTGCCTGAATGAATGTACAAGGGTTTGCAGTGTGTTCCTATATTTCAGACACACAATAATAGTCCAGGCAGTCACCTATTTATTTTGTGTTTTGAAGGCAGCCAGGTACAGTAAATGGAAAACTTCACAAGCAAATGACAGGAATACTAAGAGCTCAGAAGTCAGCCCAGGGTCCAGGTGTCTCCCAAGTAGAACTGCACAGCTGAGATAGTATGAGCAGTAGGGGACAGAACAGGATCTTTAGGAGTTTCCATTGAAAAACCAGAAAGCTGGCAGTGTTAAATTCAGGAAAAACAGACTAAAACTAATAAGAGGCTTTACATTGGGGAGGTGCCTAATGTTTAAAATGTCACAAAAGAACCCAAAATTCCTCAATGCTCCTATCTATCCACAGCTATGTAAGTACACATGGTTATTTATCCTTACACTGGAGGGGGCCATAAAAGCCACAAAGCTGTGGATAGAGGTATTCAGCGGTCCATTAGGCTCAGGAAAGCTTGGTACATAAGCTTTTTACCTGAGGTCGTTATTAGACATAGTTCTATTTCCTTTCTGGCTGGAGGATTTCCACACTGCCAGGATCTCTCAGGTCATCTGTTTCTGGCTTTCTTGGTCTTAGACCTCAGAGCAGCATTGCTCATTCTATAAAATTTTTTACAACTAGCTAAATGAAATCAAGACACCTAATCCACATGTGCTTTTCATCTTCCCATTGCCCACTATCTAGAATCTTATGGCTAGAATGGGCCAACTTTACTATTACATCACAACTCTTCCCTGCAATTCTGCCCATGAGTTATGCTTAATTTTCCCTGTAACCTTCAAAAGACATCCCTAGCTTTCTTCACAGATTAGCCCCTGGAATCTTCTGAAGCACATACACAAACACAGATGAAACCAGTCATATCCCGCCTGTTCCTCACCGGTCCAAAACAAGCAGGGTTCTTTAAAGCACTTCTGTCTCGGGATAGAATTCATGACACTCATTACCCCAGTTCGTTCATTTCCATCAGCCTGTGTTCAGCAGTGTGTTCTGACAGGCTTGTTGCTAATGTCTAGGACCTGTTGGTATTAAATAGGTCAATAAACAGATGAAATTGCTCGGGACAGGTACGGCAAAAGAAGAATTGCAGGGTTTCCTTAGAGCATATATTCGACAGGACTGAGGAGGAGGAGCCTGCTTAGGGGCTGGAAATACAGCGTAGTGGGGTGTAGAGCACTTGCCCAGCAGGGAAAGCTGCCCAGGAGAAGGGAATGCACAAAGAAAATTTGAAGGGAGAGTAGATGTTAACTAGAGGAAGGCAGAGAGGGAACCAGCAACAGAAGACTCTCACCAGGAAGTAACAGGGAAGTGGAAACAGGGTGAGTAGATGGCAGAACTGTAGGGGCAGACTGAGGTGAAACCAGCATGTGGTGCGAGAGGGCAGGGCGTCAGAGCCAGATCAATCAAGGCCCTCCATGACAGGGAGCTTCCTACTTATCCCCAAAGCTAGTAAAAGTCACTGAAAAACCACAAGCAGGGGCCTGAGAGGTTTGTCTTTGAAAGACTATTTGTCTCTGGTGAAGTCCTAGGAGGCTATTCCCTGCCTCAGGTAAGACATAATGATGGCCTCTGGGGTGAGGCTCTGGGAGAGAGAAGACAATTATCTAGGTAAAAGGTTGAAAGGACATGGAGGTAGCCATGATACCAACTGAGGAAACATGAAAGGCCTAGCTGGATTACAGGATGCATGGGTGGTGATGGTTCCCTATAATAGGTTTGTG
Organism: Rhabdomys pumilio; assembly: GCA_030674055.1. Classification (NCBI taxonomy): domain Eukaryota; kingdom Metazoa; phylum Chordata; class Mammalia; order Rodentia; family Muridae; genus Rhabdomys; species Rhabdomys pumilio. The sequence goes on along the minus strand of JANHMN010000020.1, from coordinate 4,468,369 downwards.
AGGAAGGCAGATCATGGCACTAGACAGTGTTGACTCAGAAGCCATTAAGCTTCCTGCAGCCTGTCAGTTATAGGTTATAGGGCATTGGTAACTTATTTTCCTTTTCTATAAATGCAACATTTCCCCCTTCAATCAGCTAGAGGAATTTTGTAATTACCATGATAAAATAGTTCTACTTTTAATGTCATATTTAATAGTCAGGAATACTAAGATGCAGCCTCATCTTATCACAGCAATTGACTTCCAGCGCTCCGTACATAGAATTACACAAATTCCTACATGAGGGTAGTGTAACAGCTCTAGCCTCTGTTTGAAATTCTACACAGATAATCTTTTACTCCTGCACCCAAACCATTTAAATCTTTCTCCTCTCAAACCAATCACAAGGACACTGGGCACTTTCCAGTTCCCTCAGGTATCTCTCATACACACACACACACACACACACACACACACACACAGAGGCATACAAGGACAAGCACATATACATGCATGTACTCACACAGGTATGCACGCACACACACTCACACATCCCCACATACATGCACACATGCACACATGCACACATGCACGCACACAAGCCAGACAAAGCCCAGAGCTTTGTGGTACCAAGTGAATATTCTGCCACTGCGCCATCAGCTCTGATGACTTCCTTTTTACATTCTTCCTTATTTTGTGTGTCCATCTATGTGTGCATGTTTAAGTACACACGCTTCCATTCTTTTCTTCCTTCATGGAAGTCTCAAAGATCACACTCAGGTCACCAGGTATGGCTGCAAGTGCTTCCGCCAGCTGAACCGTCTCACCAGCCCCATCATGACTTAAAGATAACAGCAAGCAAACAAACAAAAGCCCACAACTTTTAAAAATAGATAACTTTGGCATAATCTCAAGCTAACCAATTTACCTTAAGGAGCTTAAAAGACTCTCCACATTTCTTTGACCATGCTGTAGTAAACTGTGTGCCATTTCACCCAGGGAGGAAAAGCATATATCAGCAACACTGGAAACCTTATCGGGTAAACTGAGACTCAACATAGATTTATTTGGGATGGGGATTAGAGCACCCTCAGGTTTTAGAGAGCCAACTTTCTGAAGTTCAAATTCAATTCAAGTAGTTAGCATCTTAACTTTGAAGTAGGCGTTCTCTAAAAAACAAAGACTGGGAAAAACGCTTACATCACTTAGCAGGCTCAAGCTGTAGCTCAGAGGTACAGCCTTTGCTTCTCATGTTCAGGTTCCAGCCTTTTAAAAGGCAAATAATGAGGGATAGAAATTGCTTTAAAAAGACGAACAGAAACAAGCAAGCAAGCAAACAAACAAACAAACAAAACATCGATTCTGTTTGACGGAGGCACATTCTCTTAAACCACTGTGGTGAAACTTTAGACCAGCCTCCAAAACAAAATTTGATTGTAATCTATAATAAAATGTCGCTTTAATTATACTATATCTCTCAGCTCTAAAGAGGACTTTTCATATCACAAGTAGATTCAGATTTACTGTTAAACAGACACAGCCTATCTGGTCAGTTCTTAATGCTATTTCTCATGCAGGAAAAAAAAATTTTTTTCTGTGTGAGAGAGCAAGGCTCTGCTAGATGAGATCATCTCAAAATCTTGTCTGTGAAATTAGTCAACCTGTGCTTTGTGACACCCTCCCCTTATCTCCCCCTTGCCAGGGATCTGTAGGAGAGATTTCAGCTGATGAGGTTGCTGAAGAGAAGCAGAAGCTGACAGCCGATTCTCAAAGAATCAGCTCTTCTCTGGCTCAGCCTTGTGTCACTATTGCTGCCATCATCTGCTCTGAAGGACAGCATCCTACCCTGTGATGTACCTGACCCTTCAACCTCTCCAATTGTGATGAACTACCCTTCTTTCATTCATTCACATAAATGTGTCTCACTTGTGCCAGACACGTCTTACTGCCAGACACGTCTTACCAGACAGGCTGATGCTCAAACAACAACTATAAAGCATCACATTCCTTCACTGGGCTGAAGTAAGTTTCACGTGGAGAAGAAAATTCCAAATGCTACAGAATGAGGATTACAGTAGTAAATGCATATGGGACACGAACTGGAAGGCTCTTACTGCAATGGTCCAGAGAGGAGAAGGGGTGGTGGCAAACTGAATAATTATTTGAGAACTGGCTAGTGTGCTCGTTACTTATCGCCTTGGAAACCTTCTGATGGATGACACAGTTATACAGAGATCTGAAGAAAAGCAGTGTTGCCTGCCTGCCTGCCTCTGCTTCTTGCTGCTACGTCTCTGTGTGACTGCTGTTACCATCAGACTCCAAATTCTTCTGTCTTCCAAAATGGACTCAAGATGACTGACTAGACATCTTCCAGGCCTTCAAGTCCAGGATGGGAATACTAAAGCATTCAGCATTGTCGCCCGAGCAGCTATGAGGTTCATAGCTTCTAGCACATAGACGCCCGTTGTTATATTACCCAGGATTCTTTGGAAGCCATTTCAATAAGTGTGTCTGTGTGTTTACATTTCATCAGCTCTTTCTCTCTAAAGAACAAGGTCTTTTGAAATGCTCTGGAAACAGGGGTAAGGAAGAGAAAGGCAAATACCAAGACGATGCCAAGGTTTCATGGGTGGAGTTGGAGCGTTCTCCCTGAACACAATTTGCCATGTTTGCAAGACATCCAGATAGAGACATTGAACAGGTAACTAGATATGCAAGGCTGCAGTGTACTCCCAGTAAGCATTTGAGAGTGATTGGCTCAAAGGTCGTAATTGAAGCTATGGGACTAGCAGACCTCATCCAGTGAAGAGAGAACAGACTTTCCAAATGAGCTCCTTACATCCTTAAATGACGTCTCTGCCAAGTCTGCCACCCTCAAGAGCAGTGAAGAGCTCTCGTTCCCCATAGGCCACTCTAGGCTGAAGCCAAGGAACAGTCTACCAAGAGGTAGAACAAATTCTCCCTCCCCTACTCAGTGTCCCGCTTGGTCACCTGAGCCACAGAGCAGCTGCTCTCTGGTACTTGGAAGAGAATTATCTGCAAGTCAGTTTCCCACTAGCTGGATGCTGACGTCTGAACCTCACCTTGACGGTTGCTCTAAGGCCAAAATAAAGGAACTGCGATCATGCGGTCTCACCTATGTCCAGGCAGACTTAGCAAATTCACCCGAGGTCCACTGAGGCTTGGGCTCCCTGCTCCTACTGCACCATCTCATGAATTTTGGTAATCATGAGTCTTCCCAATCTAGCTTCTTCATGCACTCATGACTCTAACCTTCTACCTGTGCAGAGACCCAGATTTGTGGAGAGTTTGCCACTAGAGACCTGGGAGTGCAAAGGATGAGAAACAAATGATGTGTTTGGGATACCACATCCCTGTTGTTACTTAAGAGTGAAGACATTGGTGTGCCCCAACAGACATATCACCAACAACAATGAAAACGACCACACAAACCAAATCCCCTGTTAAATCCTGTGTCTACAGCACCAAGGACAAGGGGAAGATCATCAAGGAGACACTTCAAGAAGAATCTGTGGATAAGAGTAACAATGGTCATGACTTAGACCATGACATGGGGGCGGTGTGGGGGTTGTACCTTTGGCCTACTCAAGACATGGGTAAAGTGATGTGTGTCACAGACATTCTAGTATGTATCATCTGTCTGTAGTACAGGTGTCTCTCACACCAGTTTTTTTATGTTGCAAAGTGAGCCTGACAAAGTAAATAGCATGTGAGGCAAGATCACATGTGCATATGTATATTGACATGGAAGCAAATAGTTACCATGCTAAATATGGCAGCGACTTGTGGTAATTAAAGCACAGACAGTCTCAGGAAAGAGAGGGCTCTGCTGCATCTCCCAGCAGATTGGAGGAAGGTTCTCTTCTCAGTCTATGCAACCTGAGTCTAAGGATGCAGAAGGCATCTCCAGGCAGGCTATAATAAGTAGGGGAGGAATTCTCAGAGAGGAGTGCATTTGAATGCACCGAGAAGCAGAAGCAGATGGTGTATCTGGGCTACCACAGGCCTGTTGGTGCTTAAGAGTGAAGACATTGGTGTGCACATATTACATTTAATAACAATGATCGTTCAGAATTGAGAGAGTTGTCTCACCTTTTAATTCCCACCCCCAGCCCCATCTTCATTCAGGAGACACCTCATCCAGCCTCCAAAGAAGCTTTAAATACTTCCCCTTTGGTTGGTTGGGAGCACTGAGTGTCAACCCTAGGGCCTTACTCATGCTAAGTGTATATACCACTGAGTCACACTCACAGTCCTGAATACCTCTGTTGCAAGCCAATTTTCCTTCTTAAAAATCAGGTGGCCCCCAATCTCACAGAACCCAGAGGAAGTGGGCCTCACAGGAGCTCTAACCTGGAAAGTATCTTAGGTAAGGAGATAGCAATACCTGCCCCAAACAGAAAGTAACTGGGACCCACTAGGACCCAGGAAGTCACTCCTGGCCTGGAGCACTGAGCAGATCTTGGGCTCCAGCTCTAGCTCCAGTAGTAACACCCACCCCACACAGTTCTGATACAACCAAGATAATAGGAAAGACAGGCTTCAGTCAGAGACAGGGCATGTAGCACTAAGGAGATCCAGATGGCAAAAGGCAAGCACAAGAACATAAGCATCAGCAACCCAGGGTACTTGGCATCATTAGAACCTAGTTCTCCCACACTAGAAAGTCCTGAATTCCCCATATTACCAGGAAAGCAAGATTCAGATTTAAAATCACTTCTACTGATGATGATAGAGGACTTTAAGAAGGACATAAATAACACTCTCAAAGAATTTGAGGAGAACACAGGTAAACAGGTAGAAGCCCTTAAAGAGAAAACACAAAAATCCCTTAAAGAATTACAAGAGAACACAACCAAACAGGTGAAGGAATTGAACAAAACCATCCAGGACATAAAAATGGAAGTAGAAACAATAAAGAAATCACAAAGGGAGACTACCCTCAAGATAGAAAACCTAGGAAAGATATCAGGAGTCATAAACACAAGCATCACCAACAGAATACAAGAGATAGAAGAGAGAATTTCAGGTGCAGAAGATACCATAGAAAATATTGACACAACTGTCAAAGAAAATACAAAATGCAAAAGGTTCTTAACACAAAACATCCAGGAAATCCAGGACACAATGAGAAGACCAAACCTAAGGATAATAGGTATAGAAGAAAGTGAGGATTCCTAACTTAAAGGACCAATAAATATCTTCAACAAAATTATAGAAGAAAACTTCCCTAACCTAAAGGACAAGATGCCCATAAACACACAAGAAGCCTATAGAATGCCAAATAGACTAGACCAGAAAAGAAATACCTCCCACCACATAATAATCAAAACACCAAGTGCACAAAACAAAGAAAAAATATTAAATGCAGTAAGGGAAAAAGGCCAAGTAATATATAAAGGCAGACCTTTCAGAATCACACCAGACTTCTCACCAGATACTATAAAAGCTAGAAAATGCTGGACAGATGTCATATAGACCCTAAGAGATCACAAATGCCAGCCCAGGCTACCATACCCAGCAAAACTCTCAATTACCATAGATGAAGAAACCAAGATATTCCACAACAAAACCAAATTTACACAATATCTTTTCACAAACCCAGCACTACAAAGGATAATAGCAGGAAAGTTCCAATACAAGGAGGGAAATTATACCCAAGAAAGAACAAGAAAGTAATCCTCTTCCAACAAGTCCAAAAGAAGATAGCCACACAAAGATAATTCTACCTCTAATAACAAAAATAACAGGAAGGAACAATCATCGTTCCTTAATATCTCTTAACATCAATGGATTTAGTTCCACAATTAAAAGACATAGGCTAATGGACTGGATACATAAACAGGACCCAGCATTTTGCTGCATACAGGAAACCCACCTCAGTGACAAAGTCAGACTCTACCTTAGAGTAAAAGACTGGAAAACAATTTTTCAAGCAAATGGTCCTAAGAAACAAGCTGGAGTAGCCATTCTAAAATCTCCAGCCTGAGAACACAAAGGGAGGGACTCATGGCTCCACCTGTATAGATAGTTGAGGGTGGCCTTGTCAGGCATCAGTGGAAGTGGAGGGCCTTGGTGCCTGAAAGTTTGGATTCCCTAGTGTTGGGGAATTTCAAGAGCAGAAAGGCAGGAATGGGAGGATGGTGGGAACACACCCTTATAAAAACTTCCAAAATTATATGGATTAGACATGACAGAGACAGGCCACCAGAAAACTAGATTCCAGAATTCAAACAAAAAATTATCTTGGTACTAAAATTTGTTTTGAGAATTGTATATTGCAGACTACACAGCCTTGGTGTATCTACTCATCAAGTGAGCTGAGAAGACCTGCTCGAACCTCTGATGTCCTGGAATTTCAGCTGGATGCAGTGAAGACACTGTGTCAGAGGCTTATCAATTTACTCTTCCCCTGCCCCTCTTCTAATTTTTCAACGCCCATAATCAGCTTGATGAAGTTAATGAAGAGTCAGTGACCCTAATCCCTGGGCTTGAGGACTGAGGTGGTTAATATTGGGGTGTCTTTCTAGGGAAAAGTAGTGGTTTTGTTGGAATAGGGAGGAATAGCTAGGATTTATTGCATAGCCATAACCTATTGGTAGAAATATGTATAACTGTTAAGATGAAGTTATAATTTCTTAAATGGTACAAAATTTACTTTGATTTCAAAGTTAAGGTTTTCATTGGCATGAGCTTCTTATTAATATAAAAGTGAGATTAATATTGTTATTCTCATAGGCATTATGCCTATATAACACATTTAGGAATACAAGGCTTAGACCCAGTCCTTCTTTAATTCTTTTAACTGATTTGAGATGGTTAGCCTGTGAGTTAAGGGCCTGTAGCAAATTCATGGCTCTGAGTTTATTGTTAGGGTGTTTTCTATATTTTATTTAGAAATAGCTGAGAGGAGTTAACAGACAACAGTCCAGATTGCCTTACATGGATAATTGGTTTTCAAAACGTCAGAAGTCTACAGAATTGGCATTACAAACATTAATGTTTATTTTGATTAGAGACCTGTCTGCTCCTGACAGCTTCCTGTCTTGGATTCTAGGAAGAAATTGAGCATCTTTGGAGTTACTCCAGTTGTGGTTAGACAGCCACTAGGCAAGAGTTGCCTCTTTTCGTCTACAGACAAATCACTGTCCAGAAAAGGACACAGTTTCAGAATAGTCAACTGATTATATCTGCCAATACAGAGTAATCAGCCCTTAATTCTGCATCACTAGGTCTGTCAGATGATCCTGGGCCAGAAGGCTGAAGATTGGGTGCGTTTTGTAGTATAGGGACTGTCCGGGTGTTCAGCGGTCTCTATAAATTGGCTAAGTTTTAGAAGCTATGCTTTGTGCTTCCCATAATTTCAGCTAACTCAGTCATTCTAGATTTCTGAGAGGGTTGAAGATTATAGTCTCATAGCCAATCCCGGCTATTTACTTTGAGAGAAAAGATTTGAGAGGATGGTTTTCAGCTGACATTCATTCAAAAGCCAAGAAAAAAAGCCAGGTTCAGAATTAAGTCTTCTAGTTAGGAGGGATGACAGAGGTTCTGTTTAGTCAACAAAATGATGGACTGGGTATTAGGTCTATCTTGTACCTTACTGACACAAATTGGTATAATTATGCTCTAATTGTATTTTGAGAGAAACGTTTTATTTTAACAGGAAGGGTGATATGTAGGAGGAGCTAAGGTGGGAGGAGTAAGGAGAGGAAGAAGAGGCATATGGAGAGGAGAAAGAGAAGGGAAGGAGGAGCTAGGTGACGGGAGTGGGGGGGACTTCAAGGCGAATGTTTGCATGTCTCTGCCAGTCAAAGATAGTTGATATATCTAGGTTGGGTATTGGGTTACATTTCTGATTGTATGGGCATCTTGCTATTGAGCATTATCAAACCTTTGATTAACATTAAAAAATTTGTATAAAAGCAAAAAGGAGAAGGGGGGATGGGATAGGAGTTTTCTAGGGAGGGGAAATGGGCAAAGGGGATGGCATCTGAAATGTAAATAAAATATTCAATAAAAAATTTTTTAAAAAATCAGGTTTCAAAATCATGGCAGTGATGGTGGGCACCTTTAATTCCAACACTTCGGAAGCAGAGGCAGATAGATCTCTGTAAATTCGAGGCCAGCCTGGTCTACAAAGGAAGTCCCAGGAGAGTCAAGGCTGCACAGTGAAACCCTGTCTCAAAAACCAAACCAAACAAACAAAATAGCTTTCAGGCTTAGAAGATTCCTTTGATGTTCCTTTTGCTTTTACATTTTTTTGGCGGGGGGAGGGGGAGCAAAAAGAGTCTTACTATGTAGCCCAAGCTGGACCCCATTTCTTTTTTTAAAAAAAGATTTGTTACTTATTTATTTTATGTATATGAGTACACTGTACCTATCTTCAGACACACCAGAAGAGGGCATCAGATCCCATTACAGATGGTTGTGAGCCACCATGTGGTTGCTGGGAATTAAACTCAGGACCTCCAGAAAAGCAGTCAGCACTCTTAACCAAATGAGCCATCTCTCTAGCCCCTGGACCTCATTTCTTGATCCTGCTAGCTCAGCTTCCCAAGAGGTAGCAGTACAGGTGTGTACACAGGTAACACTGTCTATTTGAAGAATTTGCTTTGAATGTAGTTTTCAAGCTATGGCAAATGACATTTTTTTTCTCCATTACAGTAGCAATATAAATTTTTTCCCTAAACAAATTTTCTAATGAGTGATTTAAGTAATAAGTGCAGAAAAATAGGAGTTAATTGTCTATATTATATAAATATAACACACACACACACACACACACACACACACACACACACACACACACACACGGAAATTGCAGTCCGAATGATAGTGGTCTGAGGTTTGGGGACACTGTCTAGGAAACAGGTCAGTAGCCTGCTGTTATCACTAGTCTGTTTTGAGGGTCAGTATGGCAGAAAGGATAAAGTTTAAAAGTCAGGCTTTTACATTTTAACACCCCCCTCTTAATATTTTCTAGCTGGGCGGCTCCCAGGAGAGCGCTCCTACTCCCTAAGTCTCTGTCCCCTTAGCTTTCTGTTGCAGATCTGGTTGTCGGAAATGTAACAAACAGAGGCAACAGCTGTGGCGTGGGCACCATTAGCCTTCTCTGTAACCTTTCACCATGCTTTCCAAGTTTAACCAGATTGACCCAGTTTCTCAAATTTTGTTAGACTTCATGTCTAAACAGCTGTAATTGGTGTTAGAAAGGAATCAACTGCAGTATTTTTCCATTAACACATATAGAAAGTTAGTAACAGAGCATAATGCTTTCAGTTGTTCTCATCTCAATACTGGATCTTACTGCTCTTCTGAGGCATGATTTTGTAATACTTTCAGAATAACCTTTCAGTATCTGGATGTGATGCTACATACCAATAATCCCCTACTTGGGAAGTAGAGGCAGGGGGATGACGAGTTCAAAGACAGGCTTGGCCAACCTGGAATATGTTGAGATCATGTTTCAAAACCCCCCAAAAAGTAATGCCTGGGGAGAGGGCTCAGCAGGGATATACTTGCTGTACGTGTTAAAAGAACTGTGTCCTGATGCCCAGAACCCATGTGAAAAGCGTGGTCAGCAACACACACCTGTAACACCTGCACAGGGATGCAGAGAGAGGCATCCTGAGGGCTCACTGCCCAGACAACCTGGTCACAATATCTAGCTTCAGTTTCAATAAGACCATCTCAAAAAAATAATACAAAGGAGAAACTAAGATAAGACATCATACTCTCAACCTCTAGCCTCTATGTCCATCGAATGGGCACCTACACACAGCACGCGCACACACACACACACACACACACACACACACACTCACACACACTTATATGTGCATATGCCACACACTCTCTTCATACACACATACATACACACAGCTCATGCATGCGCGCACATACACACACACAGACACAGACACACACACACACACACACACACACACACACACACACAGATAACTTAATAAATAAATAAATTAAATATAAAACTAACTTCAAAAAAAAAAAGCCCACAGGATTTATTTAAGTAACATAGCCACCTCTCTCCACACACATGGCTCAGAAGGGGGGGGGAAGAAATCCGTGCCCATCCCCCACAGTCATCCTGTCAGTTACTCTCCCCCTCCCCTGTGGAAGAAGCCTGTGACATTGCTACTGGGGTAAGCAAAGACTCTGGGCACCACCATGTGGTTCTCCCATTTTCTGCTTCAAAACCAAGGCATGCTGGGAGGGGACAAAGAAATGCTTCTCACTGGGTGTTGCACCGAAACTGAGTGAGCGGTAAATGGGTAGCCTTGTTCCCTTCATGCGGAGAGCCTGAGTTTCTAGCACGAGTCACTTAAGTAGATGCCTAGAAGCAGTCTCCTTGATCATCCTAACAATGCTGATCTGTCGGGGGCTGGGGGGAGGAGGTGTTCAAATGAGGCATGAGCTTTGGGGAAAGAGGTCACCAAGGGGCTTTCTTTCTGCTGTCCTCTGCTTCCATTTCTGGCAAGCATCTTACTAACTGGGTCATTTTCTTACCACAGAGGAAAACAAACAGGACACTGGCGAATATCTGCTGCCTGGTTCTAGCGAGAGCACAATGCATAGGGCTTATGGCCGGACATCGTCTGTGTGGTGACAGACCTGTCCCTTATATTTCTGTTCCATTGCCATGCTTCTAAATGAACTCCTGAATTTAAATGGGCCACACATTGTTATCTCTCTAATCCAGTGCAATTATGAAAGCAGTTTTTAGATATCAATGTATAATGTAATCAGTGTAACGAACACACATGTTTTTAAAGGAAAAGAACCAGACATTTTTAAACAGTTTCTTAAAAATGCTATACACCCATATGCTGGAGTCTCCTGCTGGAAACTGTAGCTATGAATTGGCTAAAAGGACTAATTATTGTGCTCTGTCCCCTACGCACCACATATAAGAATTACCTATTATATCTAAATGATCTCATCAGCCCACTAATGATCTGATTATGGTCATACAGATAATCTTCATTTTTGCAAACCCTGGTGACATTAGCATAATCACAGAAACGTGCAGGAAAACAAATGTGTTTCTAGGGTATGCTGTTTAATCAATTGAGCTATGAATGGTTTCAAAATTTGTCTTCGAAGCACTGGAAACAGTATCGAAGTATCAAAGAGTAACCTTTGCAGTACCGTAGGTTCATCTAGATAAGGGAAGAAAGCAAAATAAGTGTCCCCTCCCCCGAGAACATTTGCTTCGTCTCAGGATCCAATGTTTCACAATCAAGTAAACCCTCACAAGTGGCAGGCTCCTCTGACTGCCGAGCACGAGTAACTACAAGCTGGATCCGACCTGTGCCTATGAACACCAGTAAGCCAGCAGAGAAACATTCCCCAAGCTTCGACAAGCCACACCCAGAAATAAGCACCAGTTAGTTTTAAAGTTAGCACAAACAAAATAATACCTGTTCTTCGGCCCTTTGGTTTCTCGGCGTTGATAAATATTTCCGAATCGAGTGAAGAGGATACTTTTTCAAGGGAGAAAATCTGGACGGAGGCAATAAGTTCTCCATACTGAGGGGAAGCCCGAGGGTCCTTGTCTGCCCCTCCCTGACAGCAGCCAAATGCAACCTAGAAACCTGGCCTCTGCCGCCTAGCTCCACCACTTCGAGCAGTAAACAGAGCAGGTGTGCCGGTTCTTCTAGCTCTCCCCTTGAGTGAAAGTTCCTGGAGACAGCTGAGTGTGGCCGATCATCTAGAAACCTCCAGAAACCCAATGCCCAGGGGCCAGGGGCCAGAGGCAGGAAGAAGTTCAGGGCTGGCCCGAAGAATGTAAACAGCCCAGCGATAGTGATATGACTGACTGTCCTATTTTGAGCAGCAAGCCTCTGTGGCAAGCTATGTTAATATTAGCTAGCTGGTGACTTTCCATCCCCACAGACTCTCGTGAGGTTTAATTTTAATTCTTCTGACATTATTTCTGTTTTTTTGTTTTGTTTTGTTTTGTTTTGTTTTTTTAAAAAAGGGCATGATGTGCGGTTTTTCCAGTTTCCTTTGAGCTTTCTTGTCATTACCAGCACACACTAACAGCCTTCAACTGTGCATTAGTTCAGAAGTGGCAATTCATTCAGCCTTGAGAAACACTGAGGAGAATTCTTATTTTATTATTTTTATTCTTCTCTCATATGTTACATACTGACCACAATTTCTCTCCCTCCTTCCCCTCCTCTCAGCCTCTCCCCCCTCCTCCCCTCCATCCACTCTTTTCCTTCTCCCCCATCCCCCAGTATGAGGAAAAGGGTCACACACATAGGCAAAAGAGTCAGGGACAGCCCCTGACCCAGTTCCTACTGTTAGGATTTCTGCAGACCCCACAGGCTTCCTGGTCTCTGCAAATTTCCATGAGTCCATTGAGTCTGTGGACCCTGTTAGAAGATTTCTATTTGAAAACTGAGCAAATCACACACACACACACACACACACACACGCACACACACACACACATGCACACACACATACACACCTTCATGGGCATCATAAGTTGGCCAGCTCTGTGGACATTCAGTGAGTTCTGTGGTGCATTGTGCTACGTGCCAGTAACCAGTACTTTGCATTTATTGGACAATGGCTGCAAACAGATTCTTTTCTGAGTTAAAAGGCTTCTTGCCTTGAATCCTTATCACAAATCCACAGGCTGAATTTAGAACCATTAAATTTCCGCAGGCTTTCTCCCGAGTATTTGGGAGAGAAACTGTTACAAGCACACTTCTAACTATTATAAAAAGGATTCACTCCTTCAAAAGAGGAAAAAGGGACGAGGAGGGGGGGAGGGACGGGCGGGTAGAGAAGAACACAACAAGAGATCTATTATGTTAAAGAATATGAAATTATACATTTAAAAGTTCATTTTCTTTCTGATCTATAGTGGTCATAGAGTTTGTCATCTAAGTCCTGAACCCCACCCCCACTGTGTGTGTGCATGTATGTGTATGTGTCTGCATGTGCTCGCACACACGTGCACACGCACACACATATTTGTACAAGTGTACATACCCATGCTGTCACATAAGGCTAGGTGACTAATGTCATGCTTTAACACTTTCTGCCTTATTCCCTTGAGACGGGGCCTCTCAGTGAACCTGGAGCTAACTGGGCAAGCCAGCAAGTCCCAGTCATCTTCTTGAATCTGCTCACCACAGGGCTGTAGTTACAGGAATATCCAACCATGCCAGGCTCTTCATGCAGGTGCTAGGGATTCAAATTCTGATCTCTATTCTGGTACAGCAAGCGCTCTCATCCTGAGCCACCTCTCAGCCCCCCACCTTTGTTCTTTCCTGGCCTTTTAAGCCTTGCAGTAGCAAGGGACCATCACGTAGGAACTAAGGTGGACTTCCATTGACAACCATGTAGAGGTGTGCTTCAAAGAGAAAAGCTAGTCTCTTTTCTCCTCCAGTGAGAGCAGAGGTTGAGAGGAAGATAGGGGTAGGCAAAACTCTTGTCACAGACTGAACTATCACCCAGGACAGCCTCCCTAGAACTCCTGGATGGGGCACTTGCTTTCAGGGATCACACCTGATACCCTGAAGCAGCGTATGCCACTCCAGGGAGACCATCTGTCAGGTGGCCCCGTGAGCAAGGTAATTTTCCAGACTCACCAGGGCCGGGAGGCAATTCCAAGAAGTTCTTTCCCTATTGCTGCTGGGGATGAGTCCCCAGAGGCCCTACTCTCCTGCCACCTCTCTAGGTTCACCCTGTATGCTTACAGAAGCTCTGAGTGTCTTCCTCTATGTGCTGGAGACTAGACGACAGGCTCTAATGAGGGCAGGAGAGAAGCAGCATGCTCTTTGCCTGTTCATGACCCAGAAAAGCAATCAGTTTGCCAGCCCAGACACCCAGACCATCCTAAAGCCCTAGAAAGAGAAAAGGCCCCAGGGATAATAGGGACAAGTTCTGTTCATGTTCATTCCTGGATCCACAAGCTGCCTCCTTTGCAGCTCCTCTTAGACTATTTGAACTTTTGTGCTTTGATTGTAGGCAAAAGCCCACAGCCTGCCCAGCATGGCTTCTGATCAAAACCTTCCCCCAATGATGGACACAAAGCAGATTTCATTTTAGACCAGATGGCTTGTTTTGTGATCACCTTTTCCAGGCCTAAGGAGGGTGATGAAAAAGAGAAGAAAAAGGAAGACAAAAAAGAAAAAAACCAGCACCAAACAAATGTCTGTTCTATTATAACACAAAGCAGAAAACATAAAATAGGCACTGAGGAGTTGGCAGTGTGGCTCAGTGGTAAAGCAGGGAGGGCCCTGGATACAATTCCCAGTGCTGGGAGGCGGGAAGAAAGGAAAGAAAGAAAGAAATGAGCGAAACAAATGTAACCAAGAGTCCTTTAGGTATTTAAGTAATAACAAGTATAAACCATAGGGAACAATGTATTTGGCCTTTGTACTTAACAGTAAATTATTTGTTCTATGTCAGTATAATTCTCTGGAGCTAAAATGAAGGTCCAGAGGAGACTTTAAAAAAAAAAAATGTAAGTTCACACAGCTACAGAGCAAAGGGGAAGGGTTGTTAACCAGCTCGGCCTCCTCCAGAGTCTCTCTGTCCAACCAGTACGTTTGTACAGCCTCTTAACCCACACCCAGAAAGGTACTAAGGATCAAAACCTATGGAAGTCTTAAAGAGAAAAACATATGCATACTGGTAGGGAATCTACACGAGGATAATTAGATTTAAGACCAGATGCATATTTATGAAAAAAATTCATACCGGTTTTTTTTTTTTAATCCGGATTCTTCAATATAAAATATGTGCACTGACTATGTTTTTCTCTTCTTTGTTGTGGTTGGAATCAAACGCAGAGATTCACACAGGCTAGGCAAGTGTCTGCCTGCCACTGAGCCTCTTTCCCAGCCCTTCTTAGAACTTTTGCGTTGAGATGGCATTTTGGAAAATGATCCAGGTTGGTCTCAACCTCCTGATTCTCCTGTTTCAGCCTCCAGAGTAGCTGAGATCACACGTGTGTGCCACCATGCTCGGTTTACCTAGCTCTTAAAGATTTTGTTATCCTAAGATTCTGGTGATGTCACTGAGAGCTTGTGTTTGTAGGTACAGGCATTCTGCTCCCAGATTTTAAAAGCCACAGTACTTTTTGTTTCTGTTGACTTGGGTTGCAGTAGCCCCGTCTCAGGCTAGTACAAGGGAGGTTTCCATATACCCCTTTTCTCAGATAGGAGTCATTACCAGCACCTGTTTCTGGTGTGGACATCTCTGTCGTTGTGGCCTTCAAGAGTGCCAGTTTTGGTTGCTACTGGAACTCAGTTGTCTTGGTGAAAGGCAGCTGACCAAAGTCCTTGTGACTACAACATATATCTGCAAGGACCAAAAGGTCCCTGGCTCTTGCACAGCAGCACAGTAGGGGATAAGGACAATTAGCTGCTACTGTGTACAGCTCACCCTCACCCCTTGTCTAGTCTGTAGGAGCCAAATAACTAGAAAAAGCCATGGACTAAAGTTGCATCCCTGTGAGAGGACAATGAGATGTTTTCTTTAATTTCTAAGAAGTGGCAGCTTTTTGATAAATAGATTGAACCCCCAGTTGTTGTTGTTGTTGTTTCCCATTAGAAAAGCCATACTGAAAAAGTCCAAACAGTGGAAAGGTGCTGTTGCAAGGTCTGTTTTACTTTTCCCTTTTTTCAAATGTTAGAGAAGATGGGATGAAAACATGAGTTTGTGAAGCATCTACCATGTGTTCTGCACAGCTAAGTCCTCCATCAACGCACCTAACTGCATTATTATTAAAAGAGAGGGGCAAAGGGGGAAGAATAGAACCCAAGGGTTGAATCCAGGGTAGGGATCAGAGAAGAATAACAGAAAATATATCTCCCGGATACTTTGATTTTTTTTTTTCAAATTGCATCAGGACAAAACCTAAAACCTCACTAATCTCCTTTTCCTTCCAGTAGGTGCTGAGCGTTTCCATCAGGAAAATGACTCCACTCTCTGGGAATTAATCCAATCTAGAAATAGAGTGACAAGCAGGCAGGCAGGATGATGGAGAAGCTGCTAGCCCAGAACACGGAAGCCATTTTTCATTATAAATTCTACTGTGAAATCTCTCTCATGCCCCCGTGATCTGCAGATACTGGTTTGGTCTGGCCTCTTTCTCTCTTCAAGGCCAGTGTTAAAAGAGATCAACAGAGGGGAATTTAACCCTGCTCATCAGGACAAGTTAATACAGTGTCAGATTTCACCTTGCAGCAAGATTAAAGTCCATCTGAAACTACACTGGACATTTTCTTAGAGTCCACACCATACAGGGAATGATAACCTATAGCTAACTAACTACAGAACATTTTTACTTTTCCAAAGGCCACAGAGAAAAGCCCTGGACATTCCTCATTTTAGTCACGACTCAGAAAATTCCACACATCCGATTGTTCTCTAAACTGAATAACCTTTGATGCTTTAGCCTTCTAGTTTTGTATGTTAATGTCCCAGACTTAACAATGCTCAGTACCAATAAGACCATTGTCTTGTGTTTAAGAAAGATTTTTTTTTCCTGCAGAGTATTAAGTACAGTAGTTATCAGCCTGGGATACCTCTGGCAAACCTATATCTCCAAAAATATTTACATTACAGTCCATAAAAATAGAAAAATTACTGTTTATGAAGTAGCAACAAAAATAATTTTATGGTTGGGGGACGGTGTGTGTCACTGCCACATGTGAAACTGTAATAATGGGTCATGGCATTAGGAAGGATGAGAACCACTGTCTGGAGCCAAAGATATATGAGAATCACCTGTATGGCTTGCTGATTCATCTGTGAGGCCTCTGAGTTTCTAATCCAGTTAAGCCTGGGGTGAGCAGCAAGCCTTGCCCTCTGTTATGTTTCTGAGGTGCTGATGCTGCTGTAGGCTGGGATCCTCACTTTAAACTGCCAAGTAGGGATGTGGACGTAAAGGAATACATTTCTCAACGTTGGTGTGTCCCCCAACCAAAGCCCATCTCTTACAGCCACTCCTCCACGAGCAGCCTCCTGCAGTTCTCAGGTTTCACACAGGCATCCTGTCTTTTCTAGCATGTCTGGACTTGATATCAGATTGCTCTCAAATTCTCACTCAGTTCCTCTTATCAAGTTGCTGTGATGCTATCAGACACTCACAGAGAGATCAGTCATCAACCACTGGGCCAGAAACACAGCTCTGCCTTCTCTCCTACCATAGGTCCTTGCCCTCTCAAGTTAGGGAAGGAAGTCTAAACTAGGGCTTCTCAGATCCAAAGCCCTCTACAAGCCATCCCCAGGCAGAATCTGCCTACCTCTGTCTTTAGTGCGGTTGCTTTTAGGTGGACACTCTGCCACCCGTACATCAGTGATTTAACTGCAAACACAGTCTTTAGAAGAAACACCGAGCGGCTAGAAAGCTTACTGTTTGAGAAGGACTTGGGAGCACGTCCTTGGAGCTGCACAGCCTTTGTCTCTTCTCCTTCTCCTCCGTCTTCTGCTCTTTCAGGAGGCTCAGCACCAACCCAGATGAAGAAGAAAGAAGCTCTTCCGGTCAAAGAAAATGGCTCAACTCCAGGACTTCAAACTGGTATCCATACTACCTCCCATCCTGGATGAAAACCAATACTATGCTTTTAGAAATAATAGCTTAAAAATGAAGTTAAATCACTTTTGTCTCCTGCGGACGATGCAGTGACTCGGTCAGAGGGGGGAGAGCATGTTCCCACCTACTGCCTTTGGTTTGAAAGCGAATGCTATAAATGAAAGCCAGTGTGTGAGCAGGCTGGGCCTGCTTCCGCAGGTGAGGAGCATCGGGATTAAAACCACGACACCTCCACTCCCATCTTTCCCATTTCTCTGATTCTACTGCCCAGGTGAAAGTCAAGCGATCAGAGAACGTGATTCCTCAAAATGATCCCCAGCGACTTGCCTTGGGGCTGGTGGAAAAGACCAGGCCTCAAATCCTTATCTTCAACTCCAGTTGGAGGTGAGGCTACAGGAGTCTGGAGGAATTGGCAGACGATTTCATCTAGAAGATAGCCTGTGTGCGTTATAAAGTAGAGAAGTTGTTTGTCGCAGCAGATCTTATAAGGCTGTGTTCCTTCACACACAACTTCACTCAGGAATTCACTCCAAAAAGAAATCTTCTTACAGACATCCGTGCGGGGCCTCCCTTGGCTGGATCACGAGCAGCACTAATATGGGTGCGCAGTCCACGCAGAAGCTTGACAATGATCACCACCGTGCCGATCAGTCTTTCTTGCTGAAATCTTGAGTATAAAAGATAGGAACATGTGGGTGTGTTAATTTATCCATTTCCTTGTCCCCTTAAGACTTGGAAGGCGAAGGAATGGGGACCTACATAGTGAGTTCCAGGTTAGCCTAAGCTACATAGTGAGAGCCTTTCTCAAAATAAATAAATAAATAAACAAACAAATAAATAAATGGGCTGGATGGTTCAGTGGTTAGGATCTTTGGTTGTTTTTTCCAGGAGGACCAAGGTTCTGTTCTTCGCATCCATGTGGGGTCTCACAACTGTAACTCTAGTTCTAAGGGATCCAAAGGGCTCTTCTGGTCTCCACAGCAGACAAACACTTATTGTGGTGGTTTGAAAGGAACAGCCTCCATAGATTCCTGTGTTTAAATGCTTGGCCAGAGAAAGTAGCGCTATTAGGAGCTGTGGCCTTGTTGGAGTGGGTGTGGCCTTGTTGGAGGAAGTGTGTCACTGTAAATAAAGGCAGGCTCTGAGGTTTCATATGCTCAAGCTATGCCCAGTGTGGCACACAATCCCCGTCTACTGCCTAGGGATCAAGATGTAGAACTCTTGGCTTCTTCTCCAGCATCTTCTCTCTTGGATGCTGCCATGCTTCCCACCATAACTGAACCTCTGAAAGCCAGCTTCAATTAATTGTTTTCCTTTATAAGAGTTGTCTTGGTCAGGGTGTCTCTTCATAGCAATAGAAACCCTAAGACATACACATAAGATTTTACAATACTACTAATAAATATATATAGGGATATTTATTTCCTCCAAAAGACATGTTTTGTATTTCTTAAAACCTTGCTACTCCAACAACCCATGGACCCGCAGCATCAGTGTTCCCTGATCCTGGAACTTGCTAGAAATACAAGATTTGGGGCCCTACTCCCGATCTACTAAGGCAGACTTCACAGCTTTCCAAGACTCTCAGGTAACTCAGATGACATAAGAAGATGAGACTCTGTCTGGGCAAGAAGATACCGAAGACACCATATGACTTGATCCTATTATCAGCTTTGTATGAAGACCTGTTTTACTGGTCCTCAGCCCCCTGCAGGCTGGAGACCTCTTCCCAACCTGCCTTGGGGCCAGTGACTGTATCTTGTCTGTTGTTCATCAGACTTCCTCTGTAATCAACAGACTTGTTAGAGAAACATGTGACTAATTGCACAAAATGATTAGACGCCGAGTGTAGAATTTGTATGACCACCTTGAGTTTTCTCATGTCCTACTGGTTCCAGAATCCAGACTGGTTACAATCACGATAACCCAAATTATGCCAGTTCGTGTCTTCATGTCTTCATAGATTCATACAGGTCTTTCTTCTGTAAACTACAAGCCCAGTATTTCTGGGAGCCTTGAGTTATGTCTGTATAGTTTCAAGCAAATCCTTGCCAGTTGCTAGGTAGTACCCACTATTCCCTTTCCTGTTCAAACCCTGGTGCCCCAACACTGTACCTGTCGTGGCTGTTACACCCTAGTAAGGCTCCTTTTCCCAAGGGAGGCCTCGAGAGTCTCAAGGTCCAAAGCTTCTTCCAGGCTTCTGCCATTTGATTCTTTACTCTCTGTCCCTCTGTACAGTCACAAGCTGTTCTCCCAGGGACACGCCCACTCACGAAGTTTTCGGAAGCTCTTCTACTACAACTCCCAGGATCCTCTTTCGCTCGAATTCTCAGCGCAGTCTGAAGACTTTACACTGCGTTTCTCACTTGGCCCACTGCCCCTCACCCAGAATCCTTTGGACAATGATGGTCTGAACAGTGTTTCTAGCCCAGATTCCCGACTTGGATCCTAGAGTTTAATGTCTTTTAAGGGCACATACCTGTAAGCGCAGAGCTTGGGAGCCCAAGAAAGGAGGAGCCTGGGCTCAAGCCTAGCCTGGGCTATGAAGCTATCAATCATAAAATGATTTCTTTGTTTCTCTATTTATTTTATTCCCTGACCTCCAGCTGACAATATGTCTATCCAAAGTTAGCTTCCTCTGAGGCCTTTATTTTTGTTTTGTTTTGTTTTGTTTTTTAACTAAATCCCCAAACGTGGGCTCTCTCCTTGGCCTGCTTAGTCCACTTTTACCAAGAATTCTGCTGGGTCATTTCAGCAAAACCCATGTCTCTCCTTTGATGCCTTATTAAATTCCTTATCCTTTGCCCTTAATATCACCCAGACTGCCTCCTGCAAAAATCCAATTGAGTCTGTCTAACAAAGAACTCTCTAGACGTGATGTTTCCTCTCAGTGATTTTCCACTCACCGATATTGGGCCTGCTCTTTGACTGCGTCTCCAGCGATCCTTATTGTATCTGGACTTGAGCCAAGCCTCTCTCCCTGATTACAATGTGCTATCACAATAGTCCCTTCATTAAGTGTTCTTTATTATCCGTAACTCTACCAGGAATGGTATTTTCTTTCACAGTACTGGAGATGGAACCGGGACCTTGCACACACCAGGCAAACACTCTACCACTAGGCTTCACTCCCTGCCCAGTCATTAACTTTTTTAAACAGATGAGATAAGAGATTCGAGTGCTGTAAAATGTGTTATCTGTTAAAGCCCTTAGAACTGCACAGGATTCTAGGATAATGCTTCTTAGCCTCTCAAATACACTCTCTGACCTGGTAAGTCTCAAGGTAGAGCCTAGGAGTCTTCATCTATATCAGGTCCTGTAGTAATCTGGGGGTCCCACACACCTCACTTTGATTATCAAGAGTCTCATTTCTTTCTTAATGAAAAATCAATTACATCTCTCCTCTGAAGCTTCCATTTTACAGCTCTGGTTGCATGAGTTTCCCCAATAACACACACTAGAGTTGTTGTTGTTATTTTCTAATTTCTCTATTGTATTTGTTATTTTTCTGATGCTCACTTACCAAATTAATTAGCTTACTTATTTATCTTTGACCTATCTCCATTGGTGCGTGGTTCTCAGGAACCACATTCACCTCTGTGTTATTTATTTATGCTCCATTTTATATGTATGTGAGTGTGTGTACGTGCATGCATGTGTATGTGTTGTGTATGTGTTGTATATATGTGTGTGCCTGTGTATGTGTATGTTTTGAAGGTCAGAAGAGGGTGTCGGATACCTTAGATCCGGAGTTATAGGCAGTTATGAGTCACCATGTGAGTGCAGGGAACTGAACCCAAGGCCTCTGCAAGAGTAGTAAGTGCTTTTAACTGCTGAACCATCTCTCGGTCAACATTTTATTTCCAGTACTGACCACAAATAGCAATAAAATGTGAAAGCCAGGGAACACACTGAATGGCATCTATCTAGCAGAAGAAATAAGAAGAAGCCTGAGGTAAAGTTCAAAGGGAACTGTTGGTGTGTAGAGCAAAACCCTCCCAGACTCAGGGACTGGTATATCAGTGACTGTGGAAGGAGGTACAGGAGCAGGAAGCCTGGCTGAGAACCTTTAAGAAGCACTTGGAGCAGGAGCTATAGCTCCAAGCTGTTACCTGTCTGTGGAATACATTCCCTAACTGGGCTGCCTTGTCTGGCCTCAGTAGGAGAGGATGTAGAGCCTAGCCCTACAGGGACCTCCACCCTCTCAAAGGAGAAGAGGAGGAGGGATGGGGGAGAGACTTTTTGAATGGAGGCAGAGATCAGGATGTAAGGTGAATTTTTAAAAATTACTAAAAATGCTAAAGGAGAAGAAAAAGAAGGAAGAGGAGGAGGAAGAAGAGGAGGAGAAGGAAGAAGAGGAGGAGGGGGAGGAGGAGAAAGAAGAAGAAGAAGAAGGAGGAGGAGGAGGAGGAGGAGGAGGAGGAGGAAGAGGAGGAGGAGGAGAGAAGAGGAGGAGGAGGAAGAAGAGAAGGAGGAGAAGGAGGAGGAGGAGGCAACAGTAGCAGCAGCAGCAGCAGCAGCAGCATTTGGGACATACCCCTTCTTACTCCATCAAAGAAGAGACTGAAATTTCTTTGCAGAAGAAGAGAGTTTATCTTCTCTCGTATTCTCTTGGTTCTTGGGGTATGTGTTTGTTTAATTTCTGCTTGTGTGCAATTGCTTTTGCTTTTATTCAATTGGCCTCGTTTTAGTAATGCTTCCTTGGAGAGATTTTCTAAACTGCTGCATTTGAATTATGATCCCCTTGGTTTCTCCCTGCTATAGAGTGATGTCCCTTCTTCATGAAGCCAGTCCATTGAACACAGAGTGACATTATTACTCAGGTTTGGTGGTTACATCTGACATCCCAGCTAGTGGGAAGGTTGATGCAGGAGGATTGCTATGAGTTGAAGGCTAAACTGGGCTACAGTAACCTTGCCTTATCTCAAATGATCTTATCTCAAATAACCAAAACCACTAAGGATGCAGTTCAATAGGTAGATAGAGTGTTGGCCTGGCATTAAGCTCTGAGTTCTAACCCCACTACTGCAGAAACAGGCATGGTAGCCTGTGCCTGCTATCCCATGCACTTGGGAAGTAGAGGCAGGATCAGAAGCTCGAGATCATCTCTGGCTCTGTAGT
>JANHMN010000020.1:4414660-4445651 GCA_030674055.1 Rhabdomys pumilio | reverse complement strand
TCTTGCCTTCTTGTTCCCTCTCTATCCTCTTGCCCCTCTCCCTCTCTCCTTATTCCCCTCCCCCTCCCCCTCCCTATGCTCAGGGCCGGCCTCTAAACCTCTACTTTCTCTCTGCCTTTCCCTGTCTCTACTACCCTCTCAACTCCCCTCCCCATGCTCTGAATAAACTCTATTCTGTACTTAAAGTACTTAGAGAGAGAGAGAGAGAGAGAGAGAGAGAGAGAGAGAGAGATCCCAGAATTCCAAATGTAAACTATCTTCAGTAGGCAAAATCATGCCCTTGCCAGAGCATGAGACAAATCATGGTTAGCTACTATGAAAAATCTGAAGAAGTCCCACACCTGGGACTAAAACAAAAACATATTCTCATGATATAACTGGGTTTTTAAAGAAACTAAAATTCTCACTATCAGCTGCTTCAATGTCATCTTTTAATTCCAGCTCTATAAATATTAATAGATTGGTTATTTTCTGATTATGGGTTATGTTTAACTATTTTTTTTGTTTGCCTTGCATTTCTTTAGATGAAAGATAATCTAAATTCAATCTTGATAGGTGTTGACTATTTCCTATAATATTCCTCCTTCTTCTCTCTGGAAGCCTCTAGTTTGGTTCCTGACATGCAGTTGAATCTTAATAAACATTTTCTGAAACTGGTCTTTATTTTAACACACAAAAATGTCTTTAATGGCAAGTCTTGTTGTTTTGGCTACCAGGCCTCTATAATTTTGCCGGTGATGTAGAGCCTGACTCTTACTACAGGAACTACATTGCCAGTGTCCAGCCTGGCACCAGTTCTTTGAGGAAGGGAGTTGATGGGGTATGGAGTCAGCAGTGATGCCAACGTTTATTTATCTTTGGCAATTCTTCTGTCTATAACTCTATGCTATTCTAAAACCAAAAGCCACTGGCTTCTGGTAATTAACTCCTGCTGCTGAGCAGCAGGGGATAAAGAAGAAAAGAGGGCTAATTGGTAGGACTCCTTTCTCTCTGGCTCAGGAAACTTGTTAATTCTTCATGTAGCAAAGAGAAAAGAAAAGAAAAAAAGAAAAATCTTTTACACAGGCAATATGCACACACACACACAAACACACACACACACACACACACACACACTGGTCAGGCCTGACTACCAGTCTCATTGACTTCATAAGTGTTCACGCATACTTACATATACACACCTATACTTATACACGTACATATATACATATAAAGAGACAAACAGACATATACATATATACATTTGGTGGTTGGAACAAAGCTTCAATAAGTAAGCCTCAATGCAGAAGACAAACAAACAAAAACCTCACTCATTCTGGATGAAGCAGAAAAAAGAAACTCCCATCTTTATTGCTAAGAGAAAGAAAAGCTTCTCCCTTATCGTCATCCTTAGTTCTTATATTTTACTTATTTATTGTAATGACTTTTAGTCTGTAATCCAACTAACTCAACAATGGGCAGCTGTGGATGGGAAGTCCAAGAATCTAGTAGTTGCTCAGTCCCACGAGGCTAGTTGTTTCAGCTAGTCTCCTGTAGAAGCAGGTTCCAACAGATGTGCTGGCAAATAAATGCAAGCAGCTGAAAAAGAAGAATCTTCTTCCAATGTCCTTATGTAGGCCTCCAACAGAAGGCATGACCCAGATTAAAGGTGTGTACCACCAGGCTTGGATCTAAAACCAGATGAGACTGGTGGTCAGGTCTGACCAGTGTGTGTGTGTGTGTGTGTGTGTGTGTGTGTGTGTGTGTGTGTGTGTATTGCCTGTGTAAAAGATTTTCTTTCTTTGTTTTGTCCCAGGCTGACCTGGAACTCAGAGATCTGCTTGTCTCAGTCTCCTGGGATTAAAGGCGTATACTACTGTGCCTAGGTCTAAGATTTTCATGGCCACTATGCCTCAAGATCTCCATGTCAAGATCCAGGCCAGAAACTTGTGTCTTTCATCCTCAAGATCTGGATCACAGGTGAGCCCTCCATTTCTGGATTGTAGTTCATTCCAGATATAGTCAAGATGACAACCAGGAATAGCCACCATAGTGTATACACACATCTCTATCTATACTTATCTAGATACAAATCTGCATTTGTATTGGGGTCCTTAAGAGCACCTTCAGGTTCAATGAAATGCTAGAAAGACTCAAAGAACTCAGGAAAACTGTTCTTCTCGTGGTTATATTTTATTTCCGTTAAAAGATACATATTCAAATTGGTATGGGTTGAGTCTGTGGGAGCTAGAAGCTGTCTCTGACCAGTAGAGAAGAATAGCCAATTCTGTATCCTTCCAGCAATGACACATGTCAACACATGTCATATGTTGCCAAGCAGGGAAGCTCACCTAAACTGCCTGGATATGTATTGGTATTTAGGCATGTGGACATGCGTTACCAGTATGACAATTACTCAGCCTCCAGTCAGGTCACATGGACACAGTGACCCAAGCCTCAGGCTTTTGCTGTGACTCCAACTCTTGGTGTAAACTGTTGCCATAGCACAATGCTTTAGGCAGACAAAGGTAGGGTAATCCAAAGGTCAGCAATCTCTTCCCAGGAACCAGGATAAGACTCAGTATTGAAAACCTGGGAACTGCAGAGGCTCTGGGTAAACCAGGCCTGTAGAGTTATCCCTTGTGCACATTATTACCCTGTCAATAAATGTCTAAGCAGTTTACAATTTGATTAACGTAAATAATGTTGCTTTGAACACACTTGTGCATGTTTGCAGGGAGCACTTGTGTGCTTTCCCATAGGGCATTATGTAGAAAGAGGAAACAGCATGCTAAAGAATATGACCGACAAAGTGAGTTCCAAGAAAGCCAAGCTTAGGCAGAGAGGGAGTCAGAAAACAGAAAGCTGGTAATAGAATAAGGCGGGGGTATGTTCCAGTCCCAGCAAGCACCTGAACATGGCAGCTTCAGCCACGTGGCTCTGACTTCAGAGTGAAAAATAGAAGGGACTATTGGGACAATGGTTAGCTGGAGCTAAGAAATTAGAGGTGATTAAGAAGAGACCAGTATCACTGAAGGGAAATCTTCTGGGAAGTGTTTTTTTGAGAGCACAAAGAAGCTCTGATCCTGAGACAGCCAAGGTTGTGCCTCATGTTACAGCTATACTTGGTAATGTGTAAGAGTCACCCAGGTGGTACTTGAAGGCATGAAGGGGTCATGAAGAGCATCTGGGGCTTGGCACTGTGAGAGGCCGTGGAAGGCCATTGGTGAAGGTGCAGCCTCAGTTGTAGTTGATGGCCCAGGACTGAAGGGGTCATGCAAAGGAATTGAGGCTCGGCACTATGAAGAGAGCCTATGAGAGGCTATTGGTGAAGCCTAGTTACAGTAGAAGACCCCAGTGTCTTGGGGATGTCAGCATCAGGCAATGATCACCGGGAACAGCAGTGGCAGTGGAGTGGATCAACCTGAGCTTAGGGTGATACAGAGGGCAGAGCAGGAGAAATGATGCCAGCCCCTTGGAGGAACCCAGAAGATCATGTGTGGATCCCAGACATTGGAACAAGAAGCTGAAACATTGAAGTTGTGTTGGAGACTCCAAGATGTTCAGATGTCAGAGCCGTGGACTGTCTGCTGAGGAAAGCTGCCAATAGGGAGTGGAGCCAGTCCAGGAGAAAAAGTTTGTTGCAATCAACAAAGATGAAAAAGGAGTTGCAGATCTGAAGACCACTTTGCTATCAGTCATGAAGATGCAGAATTTGGAGTTTGCCCAGCTGGTTTCTTGTTTTGCTTTGGGGATTACAGTTAAGTAAGTGATTGAATGAATCTCAGAAGAGACTTTGAACTTTTAACATTGTTGAGACTGCTACAGACAATGGGGACTTTGAAAGTTGGACTAAATGTACTTTTTATTATGCTGTGTTTAGGTATGGCCCCCACAGACTCTTGTGTTTGAACAAGCCTATGGGGGCCAGGGAGTGGAATGTGAGGGTTTGTATATGCTCGGCCCAGGGAGTGGCATGATTAGAAGGTGTGGCCCTGTTGGAGTAGGTGTGCCACTATGGGAATGGGCTTAAGACCATCACCCTAGCTACCTGGAATTCAGTCTTCCACTAACAGCCTTCAGATGAAGATGTGGAATTCTCAGCTCCTCCTGCACCATCCCTGTCTGGATGCTAGCATGCTTTCTGCCTTAGTGATAATGGACTGAACTTCTGAACCTGTAAGCCAGCCCCAATTAAATATTGTCCTTTATAGGAAAATAAAAACAAAAACAAACAAACAAAAAAGGAATATGACCTTAGGGCAGAAAGATTGTAAGAACCAGAAGCAGAGGATGACTGTAAGGAAACATTGTTTTGCTGACACAACAGGGTACTTATAGGTAGGAACTCACAGTGATTTTGACAAGACCCATGAGCCCACCAAAAGCTTGAGTTTGACAAAATCCCAGTGTGGAAAGGAAGATGAGCATGAGGCTCCACCTCAGCTGAGGAGCTATTGGCAACTGATAGTTCCTGGGAGAAGGAGAGTCTGTTTTCTTTCAGGGCGGGTAGAATACTGTCTAGGGGAGGCACACACATACACAACAGTATATTGGCCGCACAGACTGATGGGTTAAAAAAAAAAAAGAGACTAAAAGCTGGGATGTAGGAAGATAGGGATGGAGATGGGAGGAGCTTGCTAGGAAGGTGACTCTGATCAAAATCCATTGTATAAAATTCTCAATAAAATATTAGTTTAAAATATAACCTTCAGGGCTGGAGAAATGGCTCAGTGGTTAAGAATACTTGTTCTTGCAGAGGATCTAAGTTCAGTTCTCAGCCACTATGTGTTGGGCCACAATGTCTGTAATTCCAGTTCCTCAGACCTAACATCCTCTTCGGTGGTATACAGAACACATGCAGACAAAATACTCATACACATAAAATAAAATATCTAAAAAAATAATAATAATAACCTTTGTTCAACTTTCATATACAACGGCAGAGTTTTCCAAAGTTGTTAGCTGCTAAGCCAAGCAGGCACCTTTCCAGGGAAACTCCTGTGTTAAGATTCTTCCAAATGGATTTTCCTTTCTCTTAAGTTAAACTTTTCTGGAGAAAATTGAGCACATGTGATGATATCATACATTGGAGATGTTCTAAGTGCTCCTGCCCACCACTGTCCTCTTTTAAACATAAAGCCCAAACCAAGCACAGCCAAGAAAGAAAAGAGCAGAGAAAGATCTACAGCCTGCATCAGCATAAAAGCTACCCATCCCCAGGGCGCTGGGATCTTGGGTCCCAGTTCTTAGGAGACAGAGGCAGGATCCTTGAGTAAGCAGGCTAGCTAGACTAGCTGCAATTGGCAAGCTCTAGATTTAGTAAGAGATCCTCCCTTAATAAATAAAGCAGAGAGCAAGGAGAGAAGGCACCTGATGTCAACTTTAGGTTCCTTAAGCACAAGTATATTAGTGCATGAGCACCACCCCCAGACACACACACACCTGCAAACACACTCACTTATACACTCGCAAGAAAAACAAATACAAATACAAACTCTGAAAGAAGAAATCCCTGTTGTTTAAGCCACACAGCAGTGGTATGTTATTATGTTAGCCCCAGAAAGTTAAGACAGCCGCAGAACACATTAGGTTTCCTTGCTTGTTTTCAGGGTATGTGGTGTGCAACAGAGGACCAGAAGGTACCAGCTTTTCTCTTGAAAAATGGCTAATAAAAATTCAGGTTGAGACAAGGTGTGTCAGAACACACCTTAAGCCTCAGCATGACAGAGGCAAAGGCAGGTGAATCTCCGTGAATTCAAGCCCAGTCAGGATTATTGGGGTTGGGTAAGAAAAGATTTACAAAGAACTAAGGGACTCTAGATTATTTGACTTGGTCTATTCGTGTGAGACCCTGAATAAGCCTTGACTAAATTGTGACATCCCAGCCAATGAGATGGCTCAGCAGATGAATGTATTTGCCAACAAGCCTAATTAATGAGTTAATTAACCCCTGGGAGCCACATGAGAGAACCGACTTTTGAAAGTGGTCCTCTGACTTACACACATGTACACATGCGTGTGCTCGCACATAAAAAAAAAGTATAGAAAATTAAATATTTTAAAAGATTATGACGGCCCCACTCCCTGCTCTTTCCTTGCTGATTCTACATTGATAAGCACACTCACTTTCTAGCAGCCATCTGTGAGAGCACGTGGACTCCTTCAGTCTGTAGCTATGGTGATCCATTTCCATCCAGGGTGTGGTGTGTTTTGGAATGATTTGGAATGAAGAGATGGGACCCAAGAGCCCAGCGCCCTGCCCCACTGGACAGCTTTGATGCTGATGCAGGCTGTAGATTTTAGTCTGCTCTTTCTTTCTTTTTTTTTTTTTTTGGGGGGGGGGGGGCTGTGCTTGGTTTGGGCTTTATGTTCAAACCAAACCTAGGTGCTTTTCATGGGAACCTTTTCCAAACCAGAAGAGTAATAAACTCTTGATGGAGGTGGGCGTGGCACATCTCCAAATTTTTCATCACCTCTAATCGCATCATCTGATAAACCACCTTCAAAGAAGCTGACTGCGTCCTTGGAAGGACTAGAAGATGTCGCTTTATTAACTCCCAGAATTCCTATTTGCCCTGACAGTCAGGCTTTTGATTAAAGGGGGAGGAAGAGGATGACAGAGAGAAAGCACAGGAGAGATATTAAATGCAGTCAGAACGAATGATTTATTGGCCTCTCAATTCAGCGTGGCACTCATGAATATAATAAATGTGTCTCCTAAGAAACTTTTTTTTTCCCCACCAAGTCCTTTCATTAGCTATTGGTGGCCTTCAATCTCTACCCTCATTTTTTTTTCTTTTTTGGACTCTTTGTTTGGATTTGAATACATTCCAGCAAAGTTGCCTAAAGTCCCGCTAGGTTGAGCCTAGGAAGCTGACTCTAAGTACCCGGAGGAATCACAACAGTTCCTCAAGAGCCTTCTCTTCTCTGCTGCTGCTCATGAACATCTTGGTTGCTGAGAGGAAGACTATTCTGGATCTCTGGCTCCCTTCCCTTCTTCTACAGAACAGTGTTACTTTTCGATGACAAAGTTTGCTTTTAAAAAATTAAGACAAGAGAGAGGCTGGAGAGATGGCTCAGAGATTAAGAGCACTGCCTGATCTTCCAGAGGTCCTGAGTTCAATTCTCAGCAACCACATGGTGGCTCACAACCATCTGTAATGGGATCCAGTGTCCTCTTCTGGTGTGTCTGAAGACAGCGACAGTGTACTCATATACATAAATAAAAAAATCTAAAAAAGAAAACGTTAAGACAAAATCTATGTGATGTAAGATTCATCGTCTCAGCACTCAATAAGTCCACATTTTGGTGGGTTTTCGTGGATTCACGGTGTGACCTCAGCAATATCTAATTCCAGAACATTTGCCTTACCTTAAAAAAAATAAGCCTTGTAGCCAGTAGCTGTCACATCTGACTCCCCCAGGCCTGGCAACCACTCATCTATTTCCTGACCCCGAGAACCTGTGTACTCTGGAAACTTCCCATTGATGGTATCCTATAATTCTATTTTCTGTCTAGCTTCTTTCACATGGCTCACATTTAAGGCTCATTCACAACGCATTCTTTACAATAGTGTACACTATTTGTACGGCTACATAGCACAGTCATGTGGGCACACTACATTTTATTTGTCTATTCACTCATTGATGGACATTTTAAATTGTTTACATTTGGGGACTATTATGATCAATGCTTCTATAAATATCTATGTAGAAGTTTTTGTATGGACAGGGGTTTTTACTTTTTCATGGGATTGAAGTTTCTGGGTCATGTCAGAACTCATAAAACATTTTTTAATCATACCCACTTATTTTTTTCTGTTAATTTATGTTCTTATTTGTGAGGGAGAGGCGCATGCATGCCACACAGGAAGGTCAGAGTTGGTTCTCTCCTTCCACCATGTAGGTCTTGGGATCAAACTCAGGTTATCAGGCTTGGTGGCAAGTGCTTTTACCCCCTGAGCCATTTCACTGGCCTGTGGCTGGATTTATGGAGAGCTGTGAACTGCTGTCCACCCCTCTGGACCCCAAAGGGGAGTGAGGTGATGAGAATCATTTCAGGCAGAACGATGCTGAGGAGAGGCTGATCCATCAGAGAGAAACAACCTCCAGATGAGAAAGACTGGGAGTAGCAGCTACATGAGATGTCAAGGTTACATATTTCAACTTCAGCATCGAGTAGACACAGTGATTGCTAAGAGCTGTGGGGAGATGAAATCTCTGAGAACGATAAGTGCAAAGAGAGGAATGAAGGGGCCTACCCCAGGATGTGAACCATTGGCTCTATTTGTGATGTCCGTTAATCATGACAGCATAACGAAGAAGATACTACTGAAACCCCCATTTAATAGATGGGCTACCCGAGGCTCACTGAGGTTAAGCATGTGGTCTGCTTGGTACGGTCTGTATATAATAAAGCCAGGATATAAATGCTGGTGAACACTGTAAGTCCCACCTGCAGAAATTTAGAATTAAACATAGATTTCAAACAAGACAGAGAAAATCCATAGATAAAACAGGAAAAGCACTTACTATGCTCTACAACAAGAGAGACTTCTTTCTGGTTTTTTGTTTTGGTCACAGAAGAAGGAGACTGTCACTTGTGTCAATGATTAGAACGGTGTTCTAGCTTGTTTTTCGTTATGATGAAACAATGACCAAAAGCAACCCCCAGAGAGAAGCCTTACACATCCTGAACACAGATGATCTTTGAGGGAAGTCAGGGCAGAAGCCATGGAGGACAAAAACTTGCTGGCTTTCAAGCTAATGTTTTTACCCAACCCAGGTCTACCTTCCTAGCAGTGGCGCCGCCCACAGTGGGTTGGGCCCACCTATATCAATTACAACCAGGACAATTCTTCAGGTAAGTATACTACTCAGGTGATTCTAGTTTGGGTCAAAAACTAATCGGCACAAAAGGCATCCAGTAACACATGATGTCTGTGAATAAACAGTCTAATTATTCCGTTTCTGACCCATTGCATTGAGCAGAATGTTTCCATTTCATACTTCAAGGCAGAGTCTTGCTAAATAGCCCAGGCTGGTCTTAAGCTTCCAGCAATCTTCCCACCCCACCTTTCTGAGAGCTTGTATTACAGGCATGTACTACACACCTCGGCTCTTCTTCATACTTTAACAGGTATGAACTGGGTTATGTGCTGCTGGGCATCTGCGTGTCTCTCTGCACGACTGGGTCTCTGCTACAGATGGTTGGTGCACACCAGGAATGCACTTACTGTTTACAGGAACGATACAGGAAGAGGAACTCACCCTTTACAGAGAAAACATCTTTACAAAGCAGGAATTCTAAAGCAACCTGAGACCCGATAGTAAGCCACAAAATAAAATGTCTGAAGGCATCAGGCTAAGGACCTCAGAGCTAGGAGCAGGGATTTGTTCATCACAGAGTTGAAATGAGGCTTGTTCTAGGGGTAATGAGGCAGTATCCTCATCTTTCCTCGGTGGTTTATAGCTTCAGCTTCCCCCATCCTGTCCAGACACTGATGGGTTCACCTGAGGTTAAGGAGGCCTTCTTTAGGAGCACTGAAGCACAGCCACCAAATGATGGCATTATGGTGACATCTCAGGCCGTTTAGCCAGTCTCGGCTTTGGGTTGGGCTTGTGCACAGTCTGATTAGACTGTTGGATTGTGTGGCACTTGATGTTTTCAAGGACAAAATAAGGTTGGAGCCTGATCCATAGAAATCCAGTTACTAAGCTTTTATGTGGAAAATTGCCATGGAATAAAAAAAAAAAAAAACTGGAAGAAAAATAAGGTAAAAACAATGTGAAATTGATGTCATAAATCTAAACCACAAGCCAGTGGACAAACTTATTCTTCACCAGGATGGAATTGCTTCCTACTCAGAAAAAAACAGTCTAAGGTAGGACTGGAGAATGGCGGTATATTCCTAGGGGCCCAGCTAGCAGGAGGCTGAGGCAGGAGGTCATCTGAGCCCAGGAGTTTGAGGCCAATTTGGGAATTATGGTGAGACCTTTCTCTCAAAACAGATGACAAGAGCCAGAGTTTAGCTTTTAAGAACAAAGTACACTACTTGTGGGCTTTTCAAAGGCAGAGAATAGGAAACCACTTCAGTCCTTATCTGAAGAGACCTCATGTCTTTGGAGACACTTCCAGTGAATGGCTGCTGTTACTGCATCTGTGGATCTCAGAGTCTGGGCCCCTTTCCAAATCAAACCACTCAAATTCAGACCTCAAAGCACGAGGGAACCCCAGAGAACAACCATTGCTGCTTGGACACCAGGCCACCTGGAACTCCTGCCTCACTCCTGAAAAGGATATCTATTTTCTGGGCATGTCTTCATTAACAGTTGTACAGTAACTGTAGAGAACAGATTCTGTGGTAGCCTTCTGTGATTTCTGCCTCCTAGTGTTCGCATCCGTGTGGAAAACTCTCCCTGAGTGAAAAAAAAAAAAAAAAGAGAGAAAGACATCTTTTTTGCTTCTTAATTTTTTTTTGAGTATGTGTATGGGGGGATGGCTAGGGCCATAGCATATGGAGCGAGTGTGTCAGAGGATCAGTTCTCTTCTTCCATTTCACATGGGTTCCAAAGATTGAGCTTAAGTCGTCAGGCATGAATGGCAAGTGCATCGCCCACAGAGCCATCTCACCGCCCTCTGCTTCTAAGCCAATGGAATGTAATAACGATAATCCTGCCTATGAACATGTTACGCTCTCTGAGACCTCGTGATAGTAGAATGTCCTCTAAGAAAGATCCATCTCGGAAGCATGCTCTCCAGATCCTCTTTGCACATATGACAGTGTCAATGGCCACGGAAATGAAATCCTCTGTGGCAAGGAATTGCAGGCCGCATGTTATATGTTGGGGGAGTCTCGAATCAGACACACTGAGAACCGGGGCCCTTGTCCTTTGACCCTGGATAAATGAATTCTCACACCTGATTCAAATGGATCCTCCTCCAGCTGAGCCTCCAGGTAGGAGCACAGCCCAGCTAACACAGTGATCTCAACCTTGGTTAATGCTGAATAGAGGACCTCCCTAAGATGCGCCTGAGCTCCTAGCCCACAGGAACTGCAGGCTAAGAAAGGTGTGCTATTTCAGGCTACTAAGCGTGTGGTAACTTATCACGAAGCAGTGAAACTTAACATCCAACATATTTTATCTATGGACCCATAAGCACAGCTGTAAATTTAATAAATGGTCCTGTTCAATAACAACAGTGATGACAACAAGGAGATCGATGTCTGAGAGCTTCGAGTACCACAGTTTCACAGTGCGCTCTCATAGTCTATCAAAAGCACTTTAGTATTCTTTCATGTAATGGTCAGTTATGGGTTGCCACAAGAAGAGTTGTGGGTGAAGCTTAGGAGAACAGAGTGTATAGGCCTAAGACAGGTTCATGTCAGAACCCCATGAAGGACTCCATGGGAAAGACCCCAGAGTGTTAGGGAGGCAGAAGATAGGAGAAAGGAGAAATGTGGGGTATAGCCTTTAGTGGGGTCTCCTTATAAAAAGCAAATCAAGACAGGGTTTGTGTGTTTAGGGCTGAATAATCTTGGTGGCAGATACAGACTATAGGTGTCCTTTTTTTAAAAACATTTATTTATCTTATTTATATGAGTATGCCGTTGCTCTCTTTAGACACACCAGAAAAGGTCATCAGATCCCATTACAGATAGTTGTGAGCCACCATGTGGTTGCTGGGAATTGAACTCAGGACCTCTGGAAGAGCAGTCAGTGCTCTTAACCACTGAGCCATCTCTCCAGCCCTAGGTGTGCCTTTTAAGTGCTTTATATACTGCATAATTTGTATCAGAAGAATATAATTTCCTGGGGTGATGTGTATGTACATGTGTGTGTACATGTGTGTGTTCCATGTGTGTGTACATGTGTATGAACATGTGTGTGTATATTCCATGTGAGTATACATGTATGTGTGTGTTCCATGTGGGTGTACATGTGTGTGTGCACATACATGTAGAGACCAGAGGTCAACATCTAATGTCTTCCTCAATTACTTTCCATCTCATTTATTGAAACAGGTCTCTCACTGAATCTGGAGCACAGTGATTCACTCAGGCTCTAGGGATCTATGGGTTTCTGCTTCCATGGCACCAGGGTTACAAACTCATACTGCACCTGTCTTCACGTATGTACGGCAAGCACCTTACTGACTAAGCCATCTTCCCATCCACTCTTAAATATGTATCACCTATAAAAATGACAACATGTCATAGTAACATTTAAAATATACACAAAATCAAAATAATTTTCCATCATGTAACTTGCTAACGCTTCTGAGAATACTAACCACATTGCCTATCCTAAACCTTAAGGAGATGTTTGTATCAGACTGAATTTAAAGGGGGGTGCTGGCCTCTTTCTAGCTTGGACTGTTTTCTATGTTACTTCATATTGATTATTCAAAGACATTACTTCTATTTAGTTGGTTATAGGTGGCCTCTAGCTCTTAGCCAAGGGGGGGTTTAGAAAGGACAAATATCTGAAAGCAAGTTTTGGTGAGCTCCCTAAAATCCATCCCTCCCGGCACTCTGCAGAAAGCAAAGTGAAAACCTGGGCAGCAGAGGCAATTTGATTGATACAAACGTTCCCTGGCAAAGATGCTCCTGCCTCATTTCACGGCTGATCCTTTTTCTCTGTCTATTCTCCAGGGTTTTGTTAGGGTTTCGACATTGACATTTGGAATATTTTGATCTCCCTTTAAACTTTGAAATGTGTGATTATGTAAAACATTCTTTAAAATTATACAAATATATACAATTTCGACAGGTTCTGATTAATATAACCTTAGGAATGCTGCATGAAGTTCAGGATGGGGGTAGCCCTTTTTGGACTTGAACTATCGCTCACAAAATGCTCAAGACTCAGTTTTTAAAGATTACATGGGGAAATTGCTCAGGAAATCATTCATTTCGAATCTGCCTCCCGGCAGTGTCTACAGTTATTAGTGGCCTTGTGTGGTTTTATTGTATTTGCATGCTTGTGTGTGTGTTGTCAGGAATCATGTGCTGAGAGAAGCTGTGCTCTAGCCTTTTGGATAGGGAAATGACAGTCTGTGGGGACGATCACCCATACTCATGGCCCCACCACAGACAAACTTGATGACAGGGGCTGCAATGACGGTAGTACCCCTTCCAAGACTCAACATGGACAGCCTGCTTTCTGTGCTGTAAACAAATTGGCTGCGGAATCCTTGTCTGAGAAGCCCCATCTACAGCATTTGGAAAGGAAATTGCAGTATAATCAATCAGGAAGGGACAGGAACTTGTAATCAGCACAGTAGATTTTGGAACCGTGTGGACCCTCCCCAAGGACCTTATGTGTGGTTCAGAAACTTTGCAGTTAATGGCAATAGGCTGTTTTATGCAGTCACAAACAAATATGCAGAATTACCAATATTGACTAGATTGTGTTGCCCAAGAATTTCGAGTATTGATTAGATTTTCTCTGTTGCCCAAACTCACGGTGCTCACTTTCTGCAGGATAATGGAGCATCACTGGTGTTTAGTCAGGCCTTTTCTGACTCCTGATCATTTGTGGATGCCAGCTGGAGGGCATCTACTACGTCATTGCGTTTCCTTCCACACCCAGTCCACCTCTCACCTTCTCTTGGCTATTCTTAATCTTCCTTCAGCCCCAAGAATTGTCTTTTCTCCTGGAAATTAGAATGCTCAGCTGGCTCCTTTTATCCAAGAGAGAGCTTTGGTCACCGGGCCCTGGGTGCTTAAAATCTATCTCCCTGCCACCGGAAGAGTCAGGTGACAGCCTAAGTAGCAATTATTTCCCTTTTCCAACACAGAGAAACGAGATTAGCGTTTAGCACTCGGGCTGTTATTTCATAAAGAGTTCAGAGATTCAGCACAATTGCCAGGTCTTCATCATCACAATTCGATTTCTTCAGGTGTCGGAGAAGAGGGGAAGAGAAATAGTCAAGTTACCTTTCTCCCGGTTCAAGAGCATCCAACAAGAGTGCCCACCCCCACCCGGTCTCCGGATTCCAAGAAGAGAGCAGCAGGCAGCGGGGCTCCTGGATGCCGCTCAAAATATCAAGAGGAGTCCTTCCTTCAGTTTCAAGACAGGATGCCTTTATGCTTTTTCAGTCAGAGAGAGTTGACCCGACTTTTCAGCTTCTGATAGCTTTCTGCAGCGCCCTGCAGAGTAAACGTAGCTTGGATTGCCCGTGATTTACAACCCTTCTCATCTGCTTCTCGTATCTCCTCCTCCCAGAGCACTGGAAGCGTCCCTTCCCTCTCTTGGCTCAAAGCAATTTTCCTTATCTCCCAGAAGTTCAAGGCCCTTCTCCTTTATGGGCTGCCGACTCCCCTAAATAATGTTTGTCTGTTTTTCTTTCTTTCTTCTTTGTTCTCCTTTCTCCTCCTTCCGGGTCTCTTCCAACCCCACCCCCTCCAACACACACACACACACACACACACACACACACACACTCCTGCTTTCTCTAGAATCAAGGTTTTTATCAAAGGAGCCAATCTCACATAAACATATAATTCTGCTATTCATTAAAGAATACTGGCTTTTGGCTTTTTGAGGTTTGGCCTTTTCCCCAGCTCTCTAGCCCATTCTCAGGAGTGCCTTTCTCTTTCTTAATATTCTATTGTAAAGCAGGTGGGGGGTGAGAGGAGAGTAATAATGTTTCTTTAATAACGGAGAGATGCTGGCTAAGCATTTGCAATTGCTCTTACGAATCACAGAGCTTTGTGGTGATCATTGTCACAATATTCCTGAGGTGTCTGAAAATTAATGTACAAAGATATGGGTCAGTAAGCCTCCTTCCCCAGGTGTGCCTAAGACAGACTGAGTGTGTGGAGTTGATCTGGCAGGGGTGTGTGGGTGTGAGTGGGTGGATGTGGATGTGTGTGTGTGTGTTAATGTAAGGAAGGGAAGTCTATAAGACAGACAGTGCTATGGTGTGCAAGAGAAGCATAATTCTGTGAACTTTAAAAAAAAATAGTATAAAACATAGATTTATTATGATCCTAGCTGTGGGGTAAGGGGACTGGGGAATTTATAAGCTCTTATAAAGAGACGCCTCTAATGGGTTATAAATTACCCAGCCTGCCTTGCATACAGGTAAAGTAGGTTGCAGGTGAGAAGTTGTAGGCGCTGGCTGCTAGGAGACAGGCTGGCACAAATGGAGAAAAGACAGAGCAAGCACAAGTCTGTCTGTTGTGGCTGCCAGAGAGAAAGCTGGGAGAGTCTGCCTTCTCCTGTTGTCTGCCTGACGTGCTATCAGTTGAAAGTCATGGCAGTGGTAGATTATATTGCCATCCAAACGTCCATAAACAGGTGCCTCGGGTTAGCACGTGATCAGTGCAATAATGGATGCTTGTTATCCCTCTAGCCAGCTCTGAAAACCATCTCTATTTGAGGGATGGGTAAAATACTCCCACTTCAGAAGCAACGTCTTATCTTCCACGATTCAAGTAAATGTAGAATCCTGAGTGATTCTGCTCCTTGGGATGCTGCCGCTGGGTGTCCAGCAGGGAGTCGAGAGGTCTGTATCCAAGGCCTAAGAGCAGCTGCCCAAGCCATGGCTCTCGGCATGCCCTAGCCCCCAACAAGTACATCTCTTGTTTTTCTAGGCAAGTGTCTTACTTGCTTCTAAGAAAAATGGGTGCTTCGAGAATGACGAGAGCCCTGCTGTCACTCTGCCCTGCTCTGGGTAGACACTGTTTCCAGCACCTAGAGGAGGCAAGTGATGACAAGTATTTGGCCTTCAATGAACTCACTGTCTATTTGGAGAGACAAGAAGCCGAGACACACACACACACACACACACACACACACACACACACACACAGACACTCACGTCAGGTCCAGTGACATATATCTGTAATCCCAGTACACGAGAGGCAAGGGCAAGAGGATTAAGGAGTTCCAAGCCAGCTTTGGCTCTATGAGATCCTATCTCAAAAACACCACCACCACCACCAAACCCTGAAGTAGTTACATCTTTAATTTAATATATTCAATCTTTTATATAAACATTACCTTTCACGGTTTGGATCGGCACAATGACCTGAACAGAAGGTTCTGCTGCTTAAGGTTTGCACAGGAAGAACCTGGAGCCTGAGAAAGTTAAGTAACAGATTCTCAGAACACTACAAAGTTAGGTAATATTCCCAGAATGTTTCAGTGGGGCGGAGAAATATGTCTGCTCTGCTGTGGACTCAGACCTCCCTGTTCAGGAGTGACTTGCTGATGTAAGCAAAAAAAAAAAAAGCTAAGACAGGGCTTGGGAAGCCACTTGGAGCCACTTGGACCAAATCCAGCCAGCCAATCCTCTTTGCAAATGACCATTAGCTGGAGCACAGCCACAGCCACTTGCTTATGGATTATCTGTTGTCAAGCTTAGCTGTTTCAGACCATTTGGCCTTCAAGACCTTTGCGGAGAAAGTTGGCATATGCTGGGCTAGAACACAGCTTCGTATAATTAACTTCATTGAATTAAGCACCAGAGAGTCTCCTCCTACCTGGTGTCATTTGATCTATACTGTGCGAGAGGTGTTAATTGCTGTATGATATGACTAGATGGACGACTGAGCGGTGGCCACGGTAGTAATCAGTAATAGTCCATTACTAATGATAACGCTGTAATGGCCATCATCTGTGAGGGTCACCCAGGCTCGGGCTCTGGGGTGCATGCTTCATGAACATGGTGTTCGCTCGCCTGATTTCGGGTTCAGGGGGTTAAATAAATGGTGTCAGAGCAATGTGCTGGCAAGTGGGGAAGCTTAGGTAGAGTTCTCTTCATCTGTTATCTCCAGTGTCTGGGCTCTAGCTTCCTGTGTGTCTGCTGGTTTCCTCTTAGATCACAAAGAGTAAGCACCAGGAGACTGAGTTGTCTCTGCTTCTCGGGAGGCAGACTGATAGCCAAGGCCACATGAGAAAATCTGGTGGCAATGAGACAGTGAGTCTTGTCAGGCTGCTCAGAGGAGGCCAGTTTGGCTTTGAGAGCTGCTTCCGTCCCCAGACTAAGTTCCTGCTGGGAATTAACAAGGTCACCTGCTGCTTTCTCAATACAAAGTGTTGACAAAGCATACTGATAGACGCCCAGCAAAAAAAAATAATTAAGGCCAAACTTGTAGGTCCACGTTCTGTTAGCACTGGGCTTTCAAGAGTTTGAGAATGTTTTGAAAGCGTTTGTTCCCAAACAAGAGATAGATACAGCTCGGCCAGCAGAATGCTAGACTAGCGTGCTTGAAGCCCAGGGTCTATCTTTGTATCCATAAATGAGTGGGCCAAGTAGTTGTAAGGCTGTGCTTTTTCTTCCCTCATCAACACAGCAAAGGGTAGGGCATGATTCTTTAATGAGGACTGAAACTACCTGTGCCTTCCCATGGAGTGCCTGCCTTCTAGAAGGTTCTAGGTTCATGCCTGTGGGGCTAAGGTCTCATGTACCTAAATTACCACTGACTCCCTATAAGATGTCACTCTTGGAACCCTAGGAAGCTCAGTCCCACAGCACTTGATGACCAAGGATGTAAACGGTCTCACAGTCTCTCTCTGTGCCCTATAGATGGGGTACTTGGCATGTATCCCTGTCATAGTCTAGAATCTCAGTCCTGAGCACAAAACTCCCATGTCAGCCTTATCATATGGTTTGTGGGTTATCGATTGGACACTCTCGGGGCAAGGAGAATCTCCCTGGGCACAGAGTAGGATGGTGGGGGAAAAATCTAGCAGACCATGGTACAGTCACAGGGAAACTAAAGAAGATGGGTATGTCTGTGTTTGCCCTTTACTCAGGCATGGATTCCTGGGCTCTTATAAGATAAAGCCCAGAGTGAGACTTTGGTTCTTGAAATCCATCATTGTACCCTGGATCTTTTACAGCCTCCAAATCGTGCGTGTGTGTGTGTGTGTGTGTGTGTGTGTGTGTGTGTGTGTGTATGTGTGTGTTCATGTGGGGGGGTGTTCATGTAGATGTGGGAGGGTGCACATATGTACACATGTAAAAGGAGGTCTGAGGTCAACCTCAAGTGTCATTGTTCCTCAGGAACCACTCATCTTGTATTTTAGACAGGATCTCCCAT
Organism: Rhabdomys pumilio; assembly: GCA_030674055.1. Taxonomy (NCBI): domain Eukaryota; kingdom Metazoa; phylum Chordata; class Mammalia; order Rodentia; family Muridae; genus Rhabdomys; species Rhabdomys pumilio. Next base: position 4,427,610 of record JANHMN010000020.1, on the reverse strand, counting down.
TGTCCTTGAATTACCTAATAGGGTATTCCCTGTCGAGCAAACCCCAGGGACCCCCCCCTTTCTCTGCCTCCTTAGGGCTGCGCTCCTCATGGCACCACCATGGCCTGCTCTTTTAGCTCAGTTCGAAAGATTGAATTCAGGTTCTCAGCTTTCAGGGCAAGCAATTAACAGTCTAGACTGAGATACCGCCCCCCCCCCCCATAGTATATCAGTAAGATGAGAAGAATAATTGTATCTTCGACAGGGGCTATTGTTTTATTCCACGTGATCCGGCCTACCAATAGGTAAGGGCACTAGGTGACTCTTCATTGCTCTATGTAATACCTGAGAGGATCAGCTTATGGAGAGGATGGGTCAGTTCGACTTGCCGTTTTGAAGGATTCAGTCAGTCAGACTCATGACTTCTGGGCCTATGGTCAGACAGAACGTCACATCCGAAGCATGTGCAGAGAGACTCATTCAAGAGATAGCCAGAATGAAACAGACAACAGTGACTGGTGCCCTGCAAATCCCCTTTGAAGGCATGGAAGGGATCTAAGCTCAGCTTGTCAAGGCCTTCTACTCAGGATTTCACAAGGTTGCCATGAAGGAGTTGGGTGAAGCATATCCTTTTCTGGATACCAGATTGAGGCAGAACCCACTTCTGAGCTCACTTGGGTTATGGGAAAAATTCATTTCCTTATACTATGACTGAGGGTCCCAGCTCTTTATTGGCTCTTAGTAACAGAAATCCTTATGCCCTGTGCCTGTCCACTGTCTCCATCACATGGCCCTCTTCACAGGTAGATCACAGAGTATTTCTGAGACTAGGAGGATCTTCCCAAAAACATGTTTTTGGGGGTGGGTGTTGGTTTTGGAAATATGGCCATATACAGCCCAGGCTGGCCTTAAACTCATTTCATAGCTGAAAAGGATACTGAAGTAATTTTTCTTCGGGTACCTTCCAAGTACTAGAACTCCAGACACAGGATTATACAATGTACAATTTAAGATGAAATCTTGCTTTGTTTTGGAGATAGGTTATTGCTATGTAGCTCAGGCTGGGTTTAAACTTACTATGTAACCTCAGTTGGCTTTCTATTGGTAATGTGTCTGCTTCTGAGTGGCGGGAGGATAGACCTGTGCCTCCACACCTGCCACAGAAGGGAGCCTTTACGTGGATCAAAGTCATGACAGCAAACATTTTATACTGTAGTATAACAGAATTGGCAACAAAGCATCTCATCCGCCATATTCTGTGGCTTTCAGCAAGTCACAAAGCCCTATTCACTCTCAAAAGGAAGAGGATTACACCAGAGTGAAGGTCACTGAAGTTCAGCTAAGCCTCCTATAAACTCATCGCTGCTAAGTGGCAGGTCAGGGATCAGAGCCATGTGGACTGTGTCTCCCCACAGGCCCAGTCATCCTTCCTTCCCCATCTGCTTCTGGTGCCTTGTGAACTGTCCAATTCTGGGAATCTCAAGCCATGAGAATTGTAAGCGGCTTTCATTGGTTCTCAAGGCCACATTTAACAGCTTTTTAAGATCAAGACCCATCAGTTCTCTAGAACAAAACCCATTAAAGTGGCCTTTGTTTGTCTGGTTTTGTCTGTCTGTGCTTATTTGTCTGAGACAGAATCTCATATAGCTTGTGCTGGCCTCAAACTCGTCCTCACTTCTGACCCTCCTTCCCCCATCTCCTGAGTGCTGGGATTACAGGTATGCATCCCTGCACAGAGTGCCTGGTTGGCCAATATTCTACCAACCAAGTTGCATTTTCAGCCCAGGGGAAGGTCTAAAACAAGCCCTGTGTGTCTTGGAGTGTAGCTGACATGGAAACCAGTCCTGTCAAGAGAATCTAGGTGGTTCAGGATAATAAAACAATGAGCAGAGGCATGGCTCAAACCTTAGCTGGTGTTTCATACACACCCGATGATGGCAGCTGAATTCTGTTCTTCCCAAGTTCAGCTTTGGCAGACGTGCGGAAACGTTTAACGAATATGCAGAGAAGACTTAATGCCACTCTCCCATTTAAATCAGCTCAAACGTCTGCACAGAGTCTGAATTTCTTTCCCGATGGAATCTAGTAAAGGTAGATCAGACTTGAAGCCTCTATGAGGAAAGTCACCAATGCATGCACTAGACACCTTCTGTCACAGCGGTAAGTCATCTTTTTATTTCTGGGGAGACAGACTGTTGCTAATTCCCTCACTACAACCTTTGCCTCTTGTCTGTGGGCTGCATCTGTGCCTGATGTTTTAACCCTCCCCTGTTTTAACTTCCCACCCAGTCATACAGGGGAGATGGGGTGCAGCGAGCAGACTCCACAGAGAGTTTTCTCTACTGTTTATTAGTGTATGATAAAAAAAAAAAAAAAACAACCCTGCAGAAACATAAAGTGGATGCTACTCCTGAGTCTAAGACAGACGGTGAATTCATTCAAACTCATAAAAGAAAAGCTCAAAAGGACCATAGCCACCCACGCTGGGCTTAATGGGGAATGGATATTGCTGAGCTCACATTAATAGATGTATGAAAGTGGTTTGTTTTTTTGTTTTTTTTTTTTTTTAAATCATGATTAAGTTAGGCATCCCCAATACCATTTTTAATATGCCAGCACATTATACAGTATGGGCATCAATCATACAAGGATAATGTCATGGTAAGGAAATGACATGGGCGAAAGCGTGGAATTTAGCGGAACTGAATTTATTGTCTTATAGAACCCGACATCAAGAATGCATGTCAAGCTCAAATCCATAGAGCACAGTCGTGTATACAAGAGAAGACAAGATGGTTTACCTTTTGCTACCAAAACTTGAAAAAACATACACAATTCCAGAAGTGTATTATTAATTGGGGAAAATATTTCACCAGGTTAAACCAAAATAGCAAATGGAGAGGTGACATTCAGTATTTTATGAAACTAGAAACTCAAGTTCTACAAAAGGACATTTGGGATGGGTTTGTGGGAAGGGACCGGTGACCTCCAGCTGGCACTTTATGTGACAGCCCCACAGTGGGAAAACAGTTGTCTTTGTCGGAAGGTGGGTCTCCATTCCTACAAAGCCCTTTGTTTTCTGAGCTTACTGGAGTGAGGACAGAGCTGGATTTCTGAGGGTTGGGAAGCTGGGGGCAGGGCACAGAGGGGGTAAATAAGGAGGGAGGAGGGAGAGGTGCCGATGTTCGAAGTTCGGAGCCTATATTGTTAGATGAAGGGGAATTATGGAGACCTTGTAAAGAGAGGGGCTAATCTGGAGTTTCCCTTCAGAAGAGCTGTTTGGAGAGATAACAACCATGATGAAGCCTTGAAGTGGCACAGATGAGTTAGGATACTTAGCACAATGGGGTTAGAAGGAGACAGAGCCTCTGCAGAATATCAGGAAAAATACAGCATCCTGGCCCTAGGCAGCAGCCATGAAGACCCTTGAAGGGGCCTCTCGGTTCCCTTCAGATTCCAAGGACGAAGGAAGTTCCTCTGCCTTACAAGCAGGCTTGTGACCCAGCCTGTGTCAGGAGTCTTGGTGGCAGGCACTAGATGGGACCATAAACTAACCCTGCAAGATAGAGGGAGGGCTAATAAATTCTGTGTCTAGGGAGGCGTGGCCTGGTTTTTGAGAGAGAAAAAGTGTTAGAGCTAGGGGGGTCTGTAACCTAGCATGCATGATAATGCACTGGGTAAAGAGTTGGTAGAAAGAATGCCCCCCCTCTATCCCTCTTTCCCAGTTGAATACTGGGAAGATGGGGGTGGGGGAATATATGGTATCATGACAGCTTGACCCATCAGGACACCATCTGCTTTAAAAGAAAACTAAATTGGAGCAGTTTCAGTCAAGTTTGTAACAAAACAAGACCTCTGGAGGAAGGAGATTCCAGGCTTTGCTCAGCAACACGACATGAGCTGGCACTCTCAAGTTCCCATGGCATCCCCCCAACTTCCATCAGTAAGGTGGAAGCTGCTGTTCCATTAGTCACATCCTCATGTGGCACAGGATGGGGGAGGGGAGGGGGAGGAGTCGCACATGATCATGAGGAGCTGAGGCCACAGAACTGGAAACAAAATAGCGGAGTTGAGGAGACTCACATAAATGGCAACAAAGTGTTCTAATCGACTCCCTCTGATAGAAGCCATTATTTCCAGGAAGTCAAAAGAAAACCCATCACATGCAATCTCCTTCCAATTCAAAACATTTGAATGGATAGAAACTCCGATACCGCCCAGGTAAGGGCCAAAATCAGCTGACAGGGTTTGAGTTAAAGCTGTCCTCAGAGCTATGAGTAAAAGTGACACCGTGGCTCGGTTTGAACACTTTAAAAAGTAAAGAGGATTCTACTCTCATTATAAAGCTTTTAGTTGAAACCAAATTCCAATTGCACAAAGGCTCCCAGGATAATTCCCATCTGCCACCCCTGTCAGAGTCGCTCTTCTGCTGACATTATCTCAGCTTTCTCGTTAGGGCAACACCTTACCTTTACCATCCCCCACAACCCTTTTTTTTTTCAATCTCTTTTTAGGCCTCCATTTTTCTTTCCCGTCTAACTCTGTGCTGATGTTGATTCAGTTGTCAAGGAAACAAACTATTTCACCCTGAATAAGAAGCCATTAGACCAAGCCCCAGGAATACAGTCTGCTGGTGAAAAAAGAATCCCAGAATGCAGTTGTGGTTTGCAAATTCTTCAAAGTCCTCACATGTCGCAAGTCAGTTGTGACAGTCATAGGCTTGGTTCTGGACAACTGCTGACCTTTCAGAGGAGCATGGCTGTCAGAGCCTGGACCCAGGCAGCCAGAGGTGACCTCCGGCATCACTGCTTGTTTCATAGAGATCTTGGAGATATGGAATGATGTGGCACCTCAGTTTCATCACCTGTGAAGTAAAAACTGTGTTGTCAGCTTGCTTATAGAGTTGTCCTAGGGAATTAAAATGAGTTAAAAATCTCTGGACTTAGCCAGATGTGATGGCACACACCTCTGATTCCAGCACTCAAGAGGTAGAAGCAGGCAGATCTCTTGAGTTTGAGGCCAGCCTGGTCTACAGAGCAAGTTCCAGTACAGCCAGAGATACAAAGAAAAACCCAAACCTTGTCTAGAAAAGCAAAGACAAACATCTCTAGACTCTAGTGACCTCTCATCCCAATAACTATGCACCAGCAATGTCTCAGCCACCACCAACCCTATGGATGCAGCCTCATGGCCAGTCTGTCTTTACTTTTGTCCTGAGACTAAGTCACTGAAAAACAGTCCTTAGGAAGGCCCTAGCCACACTTCATGGCCTAGCCTCTCTCTGCTTCTTTCTCAAGTGATTCATCTCTTCCCTCAATTTGTACCAGCCACACTGGCCGCCATGCTGTCCCTCAAACACCGCAGCTGTTCTCAGTAAGGCTCTCTCTCCAGAGCTTTGCTCTGACTGTTACCACTTATCGAGAATTTTCTTCCTTCAGATTTCTGCATGGCTGACTCCATCAGCTTTCCCAGTGCTTTTAGACAACTCTACTGAGGTAATACTTTCCCATCATTGAATTCACTGTGTTTTAAATACAGTGTCTAACGCCACAATAACCCACCAGGACCAAGGCAATTTATAGAAGACAGTGCTTAGTTTGGGTTATGGTTTCAAAGGTTTAGAGTACATGGTGGCACAGTGAAGGAACAGCTGAGAGCTTATGTCTTAACCCACATATAGGAAGGAGAGAGAGAGAGAAAGAGAAAGGTGCTGGGAATCTTAGGAGGCTTTTGTAAAAAGGTTTTTTGTTTTGTTTTGTTTTGTTTTAATTTATTTATTTATTTCATATATGTGAGTACACTGTCACTGTCTTCAGACACACCGGAAGAGGGCATCAGATCCCCATTACATATGTTTGTGAGTCACAGTGTGGTTGCTGGGAATTGAACTCAGTGCTCTTAACCGCTGAGCCATCTCTCCAGCCCTTCAGGAGGCTTTTGAAACCTTGAAGCCTGTCCCCAGAGACATGTCTCCTCCAACAAGGCCAGACCTCCTAATTTCTCCCAAATAATTCCACCAACTGGGACCAAGCATTGAAACATATGAGGCTATGGAGGCCGTTCTCATTCAACCATCGTGTCTACTTTAATGGTTGTCAGCGTATTCACAGAGATGCGTGACTATTAGCATATTCAATTTTAGACCATTTTCACAACCTCAAAAAGTAGCCCTGTAGCCAGGCACTACACATCTTAATCGTTACAGTCAGTCTCCCATGCCTCGAAGGCTTAACATGTTCCAAGGGCTAATGTTATACTAATTTGAGGGACTTCATTTCTTTTTATCATTGAATAATAGTCCACAGAACACATGTTGGTTATTCATCGTTTGTCTATTACGTGGCATGTATTAGTGGTTCTTGTGATTACGATCTGTGTTGCTATACACATTTCCAATAAAGGGCCTAGTGTGGACTTTTTTTTTAAGGCTTTCATTAGTCCTGAGAATATGTATATGCATAGAATCACAGGGCCATAGGATAATTCTATGTTTCACTTTCTTTTCTTTATCAAGACAGGGTCTAACTATGTTACTGTGAGTGTCCTAGAACTCACTATGCAGGCTGGCCTAGAACTCACTGTGTGGGAGGCTGCCTCTGCCTCCTAAGTACTGGGAATAAAGGTACTATGCCCAAGTCTCTTTCCTGTCTTTTTTTTCTTTCTCTCTCTGTCTGTCTCTCTGTCTCTCTGTCTCTCTGTCTCTCTGTCTCTGTCTCTCTCTGTCTCTCTGTCTCTCTCTCTCTCTCTCTCTCTCTCTCTTTCTTTCTGTCTTTTATTGTTGTAGTTCTGGGGACAGGCCAGAGTCACGTATGTGTGGCCACTGTTCTGCCACTGAGCTACATCCCAAGCCACATCTTGTGTTTTTGTTTGGTTTGGTTGGTTGGTTTTTTGAGAAAGAGTTGCTCTGTGTAGCCCTGGCTATCCTGAAACTAGCTGTGTAGACCGAGCTGGCCTTGAACTCATAGAGTTCCACCTGTCTCTGCCTCCCGAATGCCAGGATTAAAGGCATGTGCCACCAATGCAGGCTCTCTTGTGGGTTTGATTTACCCAATAAACCCTTTCCTCCCCAACTTGCTTTTTGGTTATGATGTTTCAGAGTAAGTCCCCCACTGACCTAATGACTGCCACAGGCCTGATGTCTCAAAAGCTCCACCAATCATAATTCTCCCAGTCTGGGGACCAAGACTTAACCACGTGGCACATTCTAGAACTTAACCATCTAAACTCTAGTAATATGGAGATATCTCTCTATTGACTTCCATTTTCATGATAAAGTCTTTCATCAATATTTTTGGCATTTTGCAGTGCAAGCCTTGCATTTCTACAGTTAACCTTATTCCTAGATATTTCTTTCATCTTTTGGGATATTAATAGCTAGAACGTGGAAATGCACATGTTTTGTTGACTGACATTGTTTTTTGTTTGTTTGTTTGTTTGTTTTTGCTATTTTTCTTGTATCCTGAAAAGTTCCTGAATTACTAATCCTAGACAGATTTTAGTAGACTTCTTAGAATGTTCCTTGTATACAATCCATCACCTACATATGTTTTCTTAATTTTATTTTTTATTTTGTTTACTTTTCTCTTTTGGATATTTGTGACAGGGTCTTGCTAAGTAGCCCAGGCTGGCCTTGAATTTATGACAGTCTGCTAGCCTCTGTTTCCTGAGAACTGGGATTATAAACATCAACCATCATCATGGACTTAATTTCTTATTATGGATGCTTTGTATTTATTTTCTTTGTTTAATTGTCCCAACTAGAGCCTCCATGCCTTGCTAAATAGAAATAATGGCACTGGACACCTGTCTGAGTTAGGGTTTCTATTGCTGTGACAAAGCATCACGACTAAAACACAAGTTGGCGAGGAAAGGTTTTATTTAGTGTATACTTACCTCCACAGCAGTTCTCATCATTGATGGGAGTCAGGACAGGAACTCCAGTAAGGTGGGAAGCTGGAGGCTGGAGCTGATGCAGAGGGCATGATGGGATACTTCTTACTAACTTGCTCATTATGGCTTGCTCAGCCTGCTTTCTTATAGAACCCGGGACTACCAGCCCAGGGATGGCACCACCCACAGTGAGCTGGGCCCTCTACATCAATCACTAATTAAGGAAATGCCCTACAGGCTTGCCTCCAACTGGATCTTAGCGAGGCATTTTCTTAATTGGGTTCCCTCCTCTCAGATGACTTTATCTTGTGTCAAGTTGACAAAAAAAAAATAATAACCTATCCAGCATACCACCCCTGCTCTATGACTGATTGGCTTAGTCAGTATTCTATTGCTGTGAAGAGACACCATGACCAAGGCAACTCTTATAACAGAATGCATTTGATTGAGGGCTTGTTTACCGTTTTAGAAGATTAATCCATTATAATGGCAGAAGGCAGACAGGTATAGCATTGGAGAAGTAACTGAGAACTACATCTCAACCTAAGGGCGGCAGCGAGAGAACAAGAGAGCGTACGAGAAAGAGAGAGAGGGAGGAGGGAGGGAGGGAGGGAAAGAGAGAGAAAGAGAGAGAGAGAGAGAGAGAAAAGAGAGAGAGAGAGAACTTGGCTTTTGAAGCCTCTAAGTCCAGCCCCAGTGACACACCTCCTCCAACTCCTCTGAATCCTCAGTTTCTCCCTGGTGACTAAGCATTCAGACCTATGCATATGAGCGTATGAGCCTATGGGGGCCATTTTCATTCAGACCACCACAGTGATCTTTAGATGGGGCCGTTTGTTCTTTCAGCATCAAGTACACTGTAAGTTTTAGAAAATGACCTTTGTGGGGTTCAGGAATTTCTTTTATACTTCAGTGTTTAATCGCAAATGAAGATTGCCTTGTTCTAACTGAACTCTTTCTCTGTTGGTGAGGCCCGCTGTGGGCCACATGGCTTAATGATACAAACTGCTGCCACCCACAGCTGGGAATATTTCCTGATATGCCAATTAATATACTTTTTTTCCTCTGTGTCCTTTTGCTAAAATATAGGCTTCCCAGGCCTCTTGTTTTTTTCTTCCTGTTTTATTTTTGTTACTGTTTTGACTGGCACACACCAAGTACATAAACTGATGCCTGGCACACAGCAGAAGTTTAGGGAATATTTGTTGAATGACTATATAAAAGTAAAATGCTTAAAAGAGTGTTTTCTGCTGTCTAACTATGCTTTCTCCCCTCCCCCCAACCCCCTGTTGAGAGAGCAGATGTAACAAAGTGCAGAAGCCCATGGGTCCTTGCCAAACAGGCTCCTGAAAGGCCCTGGGTGCTTTAGTTACTGTTGCCATTACCATTGCGTCATTAGAAGCTTCCGGTCATTATGGACAAGACAAACAGATCCCCTGTTTGCTTCATAGCTGGCTTGAGAGGGCAGAAATGCATGTGGTGTGTGATTTAGAGATCATGTCTCCCTTTCGACAGTCCGACAATAGTCCCTGCTCTGTGTGGTGGCCTGTTCATCACACTGCAACTGTCCTGTCCTTCCCCCTCCTACAGGCTGTCCCTTGGATCAGTTAGCTGTGGATGCCTAAGGTTGAAACATCAAAAGTGAAAACAAACCTTTTTTTTTTTTTTCTTTAACACATATTAGCAGTTCTGACTGGCCTTGGCTGTATGGTTCTACGTGTCTCCCCTGGGACTGTGCTTACAGCTGTAGTCATTTGGTGGCTTGACTGGAGCTGGATAGTCCAAGAAGCAATGACTACTACAATCCCTAATGATCTAGTCCTGGATGCCCTTGTAGTAGTTGAATGAAAATGGCCCCATAGGCCTACAGGGAGTGGAACTCTTAGGAGGTGTGGCCTTGTTGGATGAAGTGTGTCACTGGGGAGTGGGCTTTGAGATTTCAGAAGCTTAAGCAAGAACAGTGTCTCTCTCTCCTTTCCCCTCCCTGTCACTGTCCCTGCTCCTCTCCCCACCTCTTCCTTCCCTCCCCTCTCTCCTCCCCTCTCTCTCCTCCTGCTGCCTGCAGATCCAGATGTCGAACTCTCAGCTCTGTCTCCAGCATCACATCTGCCTGCACACCACTGTGCTTCCCACCTTGATGATAACGAACCAAACCTCTGAAACTGTAAGCCAACCGCAATGAAATGTTTTTTTTTTTTTTTTTTTATAAGAGTTGCTGTGGTCATGGTATCTCTTCACAGCAATGGAAAACCTAACTAATAGGACAGCCCTCATCCTATTGTAGAATCCTTTTGATGATTTGGTGACTACTGTCAGTGGTCTCTTTTCTGGATCAGGTGCTTCCAAGTTGTTGGTGTCTTGCTCAAAAAATTGAAGAAGTATACACAAATAGCAAACTGGCTAAGTGAATGTACAGACCAGACACATTGCAAGAAGACAGACACACTGCAAGAAGACAGACACACTGCAAGAAGACACAGACATACAGCAAGAAGATGGCCCCCTCTGAGCGACTTTTACTCAAGAGCTCCTGGTCACTACCTGGAGTTTCTCTCTGTGGGTCCAAAAAAGGTTGGTTCTAGGGGAAAGGCATGGGGTTTTTTGCTTTGATTGACAGGCTTGGGTTATGTAAGCCTTTGTTCACACGTACTTTGTGAGTGTCTTTTCCATGAGGCATTTAAGTTTAATCATGTGCATGCCCAGCCATTCAAATGCTTAAGATACAAGTAGGGGTTTTCCTCTAAAAATTCACAATGAAGGTAATTTTCCTTACTGTGTGTGAAACTGAGACCAGTCTAGACTGGATCACCACTCCCCCTAGTTTCCAGATATGTTCCAGGATGTTTGTGTTTGACCACACAAAGAGACCTACAGAGCTTCCTAGGAAGCTTTACGTCAGTAAGTTTTCATATGATCACAGCTGGATGCATACGGTTCACAACCATAGTGCTATGCAATTTGTGTTTAAACCTATTTCTTTTTCACAGTGAGACAGGGGGTAGGGACTTAAGTTTCCCATCCTCCAGAGTTGCTGAGATTCCAGACCTATGCCATCAATCCTGGCTAACATACATGAATTTTTATGTGTCTGTGTGCTGAGATCAAACTTAAGCTTTTCACATCTATTTACTTATGATATGCTTTGTCTACCCATACCCCAAGGGTTGTTTGTTGTTAAACAGGCCAATCTGCATTTATGGTATGCTATTGGGTGTTGGGTTTGAATGTTTTAGATAGGGGAATCCTGGTAGAGATGCCCAGAGAATAGCTGAGTGTGCATCTGAATTTTACTTCTGAGTTGGAGATATATTTAAGGCAGGAGATGAGACAAGGTCTCCTAGATAACTAGCATTGGTAGACAAAGGAGGATGTCTGAAGCTGCCATGGAAATCCACACACATATATGAATAATGCATGAGCAAAGAGAACTCTGCAAGAGCCATACTTTTAATTCATCCCTCTTCCTGAAGAGATGGAGTTGCCTAGCTGCCTGCTAAACAGCTCTGGAGGCAGATGGGCAATGCCAAAGAGCTCAGCAGGGTGACTGTGTAAGACCTCAATGAAGTAGGGCAAATACAATGTTCGAGGAGTGTCTTAGAAATCCTGAGAGAACTAAGTTAGAAGTTAGGAGGACCCAAGGCTGGCTTGTCACATTGGGATAGCCCCCTGCTCCAGTTGTTTGGGACCCACATGAAGACCAAGCTGCACATCTGCTACATATGTTTGGGAAGGCCTAGGTCCAGCCCGTGTATGCTCTTTGGTTGGTGGTTCAGTCTTGGAGAGTCCCAAGAGTCCGGGTTAGTTGACTCTGTTGGTCTTCCTGTACGTGGGATATGTTCTAGCTGGGCTGCCTTGTCTGGCCTCACAGAGGCTTGATGTGTCAAGACGTGGGGGCAGGGGGGTGGGGAACGGGGGGGGAGGGCACCTGCTCATAGGGGAATGGGAAGGAGAAGAGAGATGGGGGAAGGATTGTGGGAGGGAGTGACCGAGAGGTGTGCAGTGAATAGGTTGTAAAGTGAATAAGTAAAAATAAAAATAAATAAATAAATAAATAAATAAAGTAGCTTTGAGGTCAGAGGTCAGAATAGTATGAAACAGTGAAGGAGAAGAGGAAAGCAGAATGAGGAAGAGGGGAGAGAAAGAAGAAAGGGATAACGTCTGCTGGAAGAAGTTAGGGGGATATAATGGTATTCACCCACAGATGTCCGTCTACAGTGGTGTCTACAAAGGCCACAGCCCCGTGGCTTTGAACAAGTTTCTTTTCATTAGTACTGTGATAGCATCTTTGGTATACTACACACTCAAACACGGAAATTCTCAGTATAAGATGTCATTATTTTTAGCATCACAGAACTATCATGAAGCGCCACATGTTTGTACAACAGGAAAGCAAGTCTGAACTTGAAATAGACTTTAAAAATCTCATTAGTACTAAAGCCACAGAGGCAAATTAAATAAAGATTAGAAGAGAGCCAGGAGTGTGAGAATTGGTGTCCTTAGTATCTGCTGTTATTTGCTGTCCTAATTACCACTAATACTGTTTAGCAAATAGTGTGATGGCTTAAGGAAGCAGGTGACTGCATTTCTAACTGGAAGTGAAGTAAACACTCACTCCTGGGAGGTGTTATGTCTTTTGACTCCAGGAGCCAGCTGCCGCTATGAAAACAGTTAATTGGATTTTTCCACTTCCCTCAGAAAAAGCTTCTCAGTCCATTCTCCTTTGCACTGAGAAATGCTACACTCAAAAATCTCATTTTAGCATCCAGCTATTCAAGGCTTTAAGAAGGGCCTGGTATTCTGATTACTGGGTTCCCACCCGTGTGCCATTTTGATGAGAATACATATGAATGACTAGTGAGTGATTTTTCTTATAAGGCAGAAAGGCAAATATTCTTTTTTTAAGTGGGTAGAAGGCTAGAGAGGTGGCTCAGTGACTGGAGAGGTGACTCAGTGGCTGCAGAAGTGGCTCAGTGGCTGGTAAGGTGGCTCAGTGGCTACAGAGGTGGCTCAGTGGCTGCAGAAGTGGCTCAGTGGCTACAGAGGTGGCTCAGTGACTGGAGAGGTGGCTCAGTGGCTGCAGA
>JANHMN010000020.1:4391263-4404435 GCA_030674055.1 Rhabdomys pumilio | reverse complement strand
TGTGTCTGTGTCTGTGTCTGTGTCTGTGTCTGTGTCTGTGTCTGTGTCTGTGTCTGTGTCTGTGTCTGTGTCTGTGTCTGTGTCTGTGTCTGTGTCTGTGTCTGTGTGTGCACGCATGGGGAAGCCAGAAGTTGATGTCAGGTGTCTTCCTGTGTCTCCACTTAAAAAAATTATTTTACTTTTTGCATATGAATGCTTTGTTTGCATGTATACTTGTGTACTATGTATGGTCCTTGACTTAGGGTTTTATTGCTGTGATGAGACACCATAACCAAGACAAGTCTTATAAGGACAACATTTAATTGGAGCTGGCTTACAAGTTCAGAGGTTCAATACAGTATCACCAAGGCTGGAACACCGCAGCATCCAGGCAGGCATGGTGCAGGAAGAGCTGAGAGTTCTACATCTTTATCTGAAGGCTGCTAGCAGAATTCCAGGAAGCTAGGACTAGAGTATTAAAGCCCATGCCCACAGTGACACACCTACTCCAACAAGGCCACACCTCCAAATAGTGCCACTCCCTGGGCCAAGCATATACAAACCACCACAGGCCTCTTATTCAGTGAGACCAGAAGAGGGTGTCAGATCTCTTGGGACTGGAGTTACAGAGGTTTGTGAGCTATTCTGTGAGCCTGGGAATAGAATCCAGATCCCCTCTGGAAGAGCAGCCAGTGCTCTCACCCATTGATCCATCTCTCCAGCCCCTCCATATTATACCTATTTGACAATACTATTCTGAGACAGAGTTTCTCACTGGACCTCACTAGTTTGGCTAGATTGGTTGACCAATGAGCTCCCAGGAAACTCCTGTGTCCACCCTCCAAACACTGGGGATGTGGATGCTAAATATCCAAACTCAGGTCCTCAGGCTTGTGTTGCAAGCACTTTGCTCACTAAATCCTATCTCCAGGCCCTCATTAGGTTCTTTGAGGCAGAGTCTTTCTGTGTACCCCAGACTAGTCTCAAATTTTCTCTTCTTCTACCTTTGCCTGGTGAATACAGGGCTTATAGGTGTATGTCACCACCTTCAGCTGAGACATCCATTTCAAACCTTATCCTTTCCCCTACTGCAAGGCACACATTCTCTCAGGAAGAAGGTTATAAGAGTCAGAACAGCATCTAGCAAACAACCTCATTGGTAGGATCCATGTATAAATGGAATTAAACTTCTTTGTGTTTGCACAGTTAAAATGAAGAACAAAGGCTGACAAAATGCAGTTTCATTGCCAAGTTCTTGGCCTTAAAAGACTTCAAAGATGGACAAATGTTCTGAGCCTCACAATGAGGATCACAGGCTGTAGAGAAAAAGTGAAGCTGCCAGCCATGGACAGTGATTTCTTACCACAGGGCCTACTGACCTTTTCCAAAGACATCCAGTGGCCTTTGATAAAACTCTCTGCTACTTGCTTTTCCTCATTCTCTTGTTGTAACAATTGACTTTGGTTTTTTATTTTTATTTATTTATTTTTTTTGCCACAGTGCTTTCTTTGTACCAGCTGCAATCTTCACCTACACAATTGCCAATACCTATAGAACATGCTAAGCAATATATCCATGGTCACAAGGCTCCTCAGAGGCAGAGCTAGGGCTCCAACTGTATGGGTGATCTCAAGGAGTTTATTTTATTTTATTTGTTTTTAGGAGTCTCTCCTTTTGATAACAGTTCCCCACAGTCTCAAAGCTGACATTCTAGAATCAAACTGACGCACAAACCAGGCAATTTATAACTCCAGCTCGGCAATATATCAGTCTGTAAGCTCAAACTTATTTGCTTTACCTTAGACCTCAGTTTCCTCGACAGGGTCTCTGGTTTCGGTTCTGTCTTTGAAACAGGGTCTTATGTGTCTCTGGCTGGCCTTGAACTCACTGTGAGATAGAGGATGACCTTGAACTTCTGATCTTTTGTCTTCACCTCCTGAGTGCTGGGAGGGATAAGCACACACCACCACGTTCAGTGATGTCATCCATTTAAAAACCACAATTGCATCCCTTTTCCAGTCCATGCCTGGTTGCATGGGGTTTTGAGGTTCCATATAGTCCTCAGAGCTTCATGCATACTAGATAATCCCTCTACCAACAGAGAGGTGCCCAGCTCAGATCTGGAGTTGCGCATTTGTTTCCACTCTCCTACACCACAGTTCCTGCTCCATGCAGCTTTGGAATATATATCTTGGACAGGTTTTTTCAGAGCTAATGTTGAAAGTGCCTAACCTCCCAGGAATTACCCACTCTAACCAGCATTTACAGCAGCAAACGTTGATATATAGAAAGAACAGACTACATCAGGAAACAGGAGATTGTGATAGCCCCAGGCATGGAAAAGTTTTGCCCACTTTTCCAACTCTCCATCACACCAGCATCTTTTGTTTTCTTTCTGCAAGCATCCTATCTTACCTTTGCCACCTTAGCTTTGAATTTTCTCTGTTCAGCCCAGATCTCACAACAGTCATCTCCTACTTCTCTCTGGCTCACAACCACCAAGTTTTTAAGACAGCGGGTCACTTCCTAGTTCTCCATCTGCTAGGAAAACATCCAAATTTTATGACCCCCATTTATCTGAATTACAACTTTCAAAGTACAGCCCTCATCTGTGAAATGGCAATCATAACATCCATCTTAGGGACATCCTAGGAATTGCACAGAACACTATACCAGAGAACACTCTGAATGGAATAACACACAGAACAAACACTGGGCATTATTAGCACAAAAAGTGCAACAGTGTCTCTAAACTATGGAAATGGAAGTGATTTCGACTCTGCATCATTAACCAGCCCAGGGATTACCACACTCTTCTTCTGTTCTCCAGCATTTACAGCAGCAAGTGTGGATATATAGAGCAGAAAGAACAGACTACAACAGGAGACAGGAGATTATGATAGACACAGGCATTTGATACATGCCTCTGGAGGCTCTCAGTGTCTATGTAAAACTTTTCAATGCCCTTATCAAGTTTCCTGTGTGCTTCAATGGACTGAGAATAATTATATTTTCTTAAATTAAGGCAGATATTACAAACTGGTGCCCTATTGGCTGAATTTGACTGTCTGATAGACATCATTTAGCAGATAGTAAGTAACCTTTAAAAGGTGGTGTGTGTGTGCGTTTAGATGGTGTTTGTTGTAGGTCAAGTTCTTTCAGCATCAGACTCCGAGCCAAGGATTTAGGCCCAAGAAAGTACTCTCATACCAGGCATGATAGAACATTCTTGTAATCCCTGTACTTGGGAGGAAGAGGCAGACAGATCACACATCATCCTAGACTATATAGTGAAGTCAAGGCTTGCTTGGACTACGCAAGGCATTGTCACAAGCAAAGTACTCCCAACAGACATTGCTAAAGGGGTCAGAAAGTAGAGTAGACTGACAAAGAATCCCAGCAAGAGTATTTGGGGAGGTCCCAGGCTCAGTCTGACACCACAAAGAGGATCACAGCATCATAGATAGCTCTGAAGTTATCCTGCCTGGAGTCAAATGAGTGCATCTGTGTCCAGGAAGAAGGCAAAGCTTAAGTTCCAGACTCTTCCCTGCCAAAGACCGAGGAACACACTTCTGGAAGGTCACAGGGTCAAATATTAGCAACAGAGCATGTGGAAATTGAGGACTGCACGAAGAGCTGGCAAACTGCACTCAGAATTCCAGCTGGGGACCAACCAGCTCTACCATGGACAAGATACAGGCACTCAAATTTGCCATAGCCCCTATTCCTATGCAAGTCAGGTTTTTTGTCAACTTGACCTAAGCTTGAGAGTAATTTGGGGAAACAAAACAAAACAAAACAAACCTCCTCAATTGAGAAAGTGTTCCTCCCCTATCCAATTGGCCTATAGGCAGGCCTATGGATCATTTTTTAAATTAATGATTGATGTGGGAGTGCCCAGTTCCTGAGCAGGTGGTTCTGGATGATATAAGAAAACAAACTGAACAAGCCACAAGAAATGATCCAGTCAGCAGCATTCTTCGAAGGCCTCTGCTTCTGTCCTTGCCTCCAGGTTCCTGGCTTTGGCTTACTGTGATAATGGTCTGTGACCAGTAAACCAAATAAACCCTTGACCCTCCAAATTGGTTTTGGTCGTGGTGTTTTATCACTGTAATAGAAACCCCAACCAAGGCATAGACTCACAGTATCCCAAGTACTATAAACCCTTAGTCAATTACAGTTCTGGGGTTTCCCTAATGGAGGGGCTTGGGCATGGCACTGTGCTTGGAAGCAAGGGGTGCCTCTAGGCTGGTTGGATTGTACTTTATCCAAAACTCTATTGTCCACATCTGAGAATGGATTGTACAGTGAAGATTAGGGAGACTTGTGTTGAAAATCTTCTTTTGCAAGATTCCCTTCATTTTCCCCTTTCCAGTTAATCATTTAATTGACCTGACTGATAATGACATAATTTGTGTGATAGAAGATTAATGAAATGATGCAATGTCAGTTCTGGAAAGATGGAGACCACTGGACCCTTTCCTCAACATTATGCATTATGGAAAGAAGTTCCAAGAAGCCATGAGACACAGAAGGGCACTGTGATAATCACGGCCGTGGGCTTTGCCTAGGGCTCTGTGTTCTCCGGTGCTTCTGCACAGGGGTCACTATGAAGCTGATTCCACAGAGAGAGACAGTTAGACGAACTTATTACAGTGAGCTCCCAATGTGCATGCTTAATTGTGGTTATAACCTCCAGGAATATCTTGTTCTACGAAAGCTGATGAGATCTGAGGGATGGCAGCCACAGGTTATTACACAGAAAATGGAGGGCATTAAACATAATTCTCTCTAGGATGCTCCTCTAATATCTCCTAAATGTGTTTTATATCTTTAAAATTTTCCACAAACTCACTGCAAAAGGTCTAGTTTGGTTTTAGTCCATTGGAGCTGAAGATTGATGTCACCAAGGAAACTGGCTTATACCTCACATTTAAAAATTGTAAATGGTTCCATCATGATAACTTTTGGAACCGTCCCAGCCATCATTTTGTTGTAGATGCTTCTCTAGAAACACAGAAACACAGAGCCAATAAGACAGTGACCAATCTTAAGTAACAGCACTGTGCTGGGCAGAAAGAATGTCACAAAGTTTTTTAGCAACAGCAAAAATGGTAGGAATGGCTCAGAGATTCGGATTTAGGTTGGAGGTATTTAGGATTCAAGACAGAAGCAAGAAATGTGACCGGGATGCTTGTTGAATAAGTCCTCAAGAGCAGACCAAAAAAAGGCCAGCCTGTCAAAGGGTTATCCTTAAAACCTGAACCGAGTGTTGTAACCCCCTCACTGGCTCTGGAGGTGGAGATCTGGGGTACTAGAATTCTCTTTAATTACCAGTTAAAAATGGGTCCCTTTCATAAAAGGTCAATTTAGATACAATAGCCTTGTATCTAAAAGGTTGACTTTTTTTTTTTTTTTGTCTCACTTGGCTCAGGCACAACTGTGGGTAGACCAGAAGTCCAGATTATTACTGAGCTATAAAAAAAAGTCGGGTTGTGGGCCTGTCACTTACCAGAGTGTGAACACAAGGAGGCACCAGAGTGGGCAATATAGAGGTCATAGTCTAGTTGAGGAGAGATATCCGTAGAAGTAGCATCAGTGAGCCCAATATGGTGGCACTCATCTGTACATGAGAAATAGAAGCAGAAAGATTATAAGTTCAGAAAGAAATTGCTTGTATCATCATAAATAACAGAAGAATGAGTGAGTGTGATTGCCTATTTATTGTGATTATTCTCAAGCACACACAGGCCTCCTAAACACATTCTTCCCAGTCCTGGGGGACTGGGGGACAAAACACAATAAAACAAAAACAAACAACCAATTTTTAAAAAAAGGTAAGAAAGAAAGATTTATTTCCTCAATGAGCATAGAGTCCTGACCCAACTCCTAGAATCAGTGGGTCACCATTCATTGGATGGAATTGTGTTTGAGTTTTGTTCTGTTCTGCTCCTACATATATATATATATATATATATATATATATATATATATATATACACATACATACATACATATATACACACACACAGATATATGCCTATCATATATGTAAAAACCTTATATATTTTTAATTTAAGAATAATGTTCATTTGCCTCAGAGGCCACATGAGGAAAATCATTTGTTAATATGACACAAAAGAAAAAAATCTCTGAACTCAAGACAAAGGAGCCTGGACATGGACAAAAGGTGAAATCTAGAGGTTAAAATATGAGGCCCAGGTTGTCTGATGGAATTAAACTGTAGATAGCTGTGGCTGGGGGCAGAGTGGAAACCTGGAAAGGCACCACAGGGAATCTGAGAGAGGGGTAGAGACAGGACTCTGTCTTGACAGACCTGCTCTGGTCTGGGAACAGGCTAAGAGCAGCAGCTTCTGGTCTAAAATGAATAAGAGCCACACTCGAACTGTTAGGAAGTCAAGGGCTGTTCCTCCCATCTGTCTTCATGGTTGACATCTGATGTAGTCATTTGTTTCACACCAAACTCTGTGACAAATGATGGTGGGTATAAATTCTTTGGTTCCTAAACAATTCACATATAATGCAGACATATGGTTTCCCTCCCTTCTCCTCTAGAAAGCAGTATTCTTTTAGCTACAGGAGATGCAGAAGATTGCATGCTACTTAGGTTGTCCCTAAGCTTCCTGGAGTTTCTCTTCCTGTCCTTTGCTTTCTACTAGTCACCCCACTTCTGTTGGCTCACCTTCCTCTATTCCCAACTCTCTCATCTATCTATCTATCTATCTATCTATCTATCTATCTATCTATCTATCATCTATCGTGTGTGTGTGTGTGTGTGTGTGTGTGTGTGTGTGTGTGTACATGTGTACATGTATGTGCAGGTGCACATGCATCTCTTATAGGTCTCTATTATTACCAGGTCTCTCCCTCTCTGCAAAGTCCGCAATGCTCACCAAATAGTCTAGTCTGGCTTGCCAATGAACTTTAAGTATCTGTGTAACTCCACCTCCCCAGTGCAGTGTTTGCTTGTGCACACTACCACAACCTGGGATCTGAGGCTCAAACTTGAATCCTTATGCTTGCAAGGCAAATAGACCACGAACTGAGCCAACTTCCCAGGCTTTTAAGTTCTATTTTAAAACAGGGCATCATTCTGTAGCCTGGCCCAGAATTGCTTTGACCTCATGGCAGTCTTCCTACATTAACATCCTAGATGCTAGGATTCTGAAATGAACTATCACATCCAGCTGCTGGCACATGTTAGGGCAGAGGAGCTAGTAGTGTAAGGACACTGTACAAGAATCCCACTCTTTTGTTCTGCCACGCTGACCTTTCTGATGGGGAAAACGTCAGATGAAGCCTAGTAGACATACCAGTTATAGAAGGGTTAAGCAATTTTAGCTGAGATGTATAGGAAGGAAGGCGAAGAGCCAGTTTCCCTCCCCTACATGGTGGTGGGAAGGAGTGCCTTCCTCTTTGTAATTTCTGGCAGGAGGCACTGGCAGACCACTTCCTTCTGTTAATGGGCCCATTATTCCCAAGTACACACACACTCCTAAACACATTCTTTTCAGTCTGGGGTTGGGGGTGGGGTGGGGGACAAAACACAATAAAACAAACAACCAATTTTTTTAAAAAGCAAGAAAGAGAGATTTATTTCTTCAATGAGCATAAAGTCCTGACCCGACTCCTGGAGTCAGTGGGTCCCCATTGATTGGGTGAAATTGTATTTGATTTTTTTTTCTGCTGTGCTCCTACATCTAGCACAATAATCACTGTAATGGTCTTTAATGACTAATTTCTTTTTCATAACATAAAAGACTCTGGATTGCATTGAATTCTTTCCGTTTAGCAGTGAGCAGCTGTTTTTAACTATTCTCTGCATCTTCAGCCCCTCCAACTGCAAAGATTTCATAACTGTTGTATATGATATGAGAGCCCCAGAGCAAGGGCTCTCCGCTGTTCATCCATTCATTCCTCAGCCTCTCTCCACTATCCATCTCTTTTTGCAGAACGCTAGTTTTCAGACTGGGTCAAGATGTCCTGACTCATCTCTGCTACTCTTGGTTACCTGTGATGCAGGAGACCCGAAGAGAGTTTAGAGAGTAGCGTTTCCCACACTGTGGTTGGCAGGAGTTATTGCCTAAATTCCCACTGGAGCAGACAGGTGATGTAGAAATGGCGAGTGTGTGGGTGAGGGGGAGTGCAGCTTTCGTGGCTGTCTCCATTAGTGCTGGGGAATTCCAGCACACTAGGGAAACAGGGGCCAGGAGAGTACAAGTTCAAGACCAGCCCGAGCTACGTGGTAAGATCCTGTTTAAAAAAAGAGAAGAGGAGGAAGATGAAGAAGATAGGAAGAAAAGTAGATGAATGGAGGGAGTGAAAAACAGAAAGAGACAGAGAGGAGGAACAAGGAAGAGGAGGAAGAAATGAAAGGAAGAAAATGTTTCAACATATTTACATATGTCTTATTCAACCCCCATTACCTTCTTATGCCTCCCTCTTTCCTCTCCCATTATTTGCTTCCTCTTTCTCAATAATCCCCCTTATATGTCTATATCTTTTTTCTTTTAACCTGGATTCCTCACATGAAATAAAGTATACCTGTGTCTTAGAATATGGCCTTTTTGCTAAGCACAATGATTCCCAGTTCCACCCATTTTCCTGTAAACAACACAATTTTATTCTTCTTTCTGTCTGAATAAGATTCCATTAGTACATATTTTCTTTAGCCAGTCATCCAGCAACGGCTGGTTTTCTAGCTCATTTTGTAAGTCTTACTGCAAAAACCATGTCTGTGCTTGCTTTGACTTTGTCAGGCATGTGCCAAGATGAAGGCTCGGTTCTTTTAGTGATACATATCTCCGTCAGCCTCCCTTGGCTCTGCCTTCGCCATTAGCTCATTGTGTTTGTGACTTTCATCTTTCTGGATAAGTAGTAGAATTATACCATTGATGCCGGTGGCAGTAAGAGCTTATTCCTGTAGACCAAAGCTGTAAGAATGTACCATTTGGGGACATTAGAACAAAAGGACTCGATCTCCTCCAAGAGGGATAGATACATTCACTTAAAAGATGTACAAGAGCTGAGCCTGGTTGTGCAGGCTTTAATCCCAGCACTCGGGAGCAGAGGCAGGTGGATCTCTGCGAGTTCCAGGCCAGCCAGCACTACATAGCGAGATCTTTTCTCAAACACGTCAACAAAACAGAAGCACACAACAGTGTTTGCAGAAGTCTTATTACTAAAAGCCAAAACTCAAAATAAAGAGCCATTACTTGAATGCTGGCTTCCCAAATTACCATCCTAGCCCCAACCCCAACCCCCTTAACAAAACAGCAATGAGAACTAACTATCCAGGCAATCTCTGTAGTGTCCTTGATCCATAGGGTGAACTGGGATATTTACTGAGATTCCAAAGTTTGCTTTATATTACCATTTTAGTAAAGGGCATGCCTTGGTTAAGACTGGGTAAGAGTGTGGTTGAGCAGGTGCTGAGAGATGGTTCAGCAGTTCAGAGCACCCGCTGCTCTTCCAGGGGATCAGTTTGGTTTCCAGCACCCACAAGACAGTGCACAACTAAATACAACTCCAGTTCCAAGGGGCCAGGCACTCTCTCCTGGCTTTCACAGGTGTCGGGTATGCGTTTGGTTTGCAGACATATATGTAGGCAGAATTCCCATACACATGAAATAAAATGTATTTCTCTTTAATTCTTAAGAAGACTATGACGTAAGGGCTGAAGAGACTGTTTCAGTGGCTAAGAGCTTTTGCTGCTCTAACAGAGAATCAGAGTTAAGTTAGCACACACATGGGTGTGCATGCACATACACATACACTCACATACACAGACACACACACACTCTCACACACAAACACAGACACACACACACTTAGGCACACACAGAGACACATACATAATCACATACACATTCATATTCACACACATGCAAACACATGCACCTTTAAAAAGAATATTAAAAAAATAATATAATGTGACACGTGAGTGCCGGTAGCCACAGCAAAGATGGTGGTTTACAAAGACTGTTTGAAACTTTCTACTAAAGTTCCTCCCAAGAAGTTCTGGGTGAATAATAAAATGATTTTGTTAGCAGCTAAATGAGGCAGGTGCCCCTCAGGGCTGACTCCTATATTAGTGTGGCTTCAGAGTGTCCTGTGCATTAGTTTCAGCTAGTATCTTCATCCCAACATTTGGGAATTAGAGGCTGTAAGATCACCGAGAATTCAAAGTCAGCCTGGGTTATGTAGCGGGGTTCCTGGGTTACAGAATAAGACCCTGCCTCAAGAGACAAAATAAGATGTAAATTTCAAATAAAGCAAAACAAGTTCAAAGATAACGAGAGGCTGGGAGACAACTTGGGGTTGGGAGAACTAGAGAGAACTCCTATCATTCAAAGTCTGCTTAAACATACATACATACATACATACATACATACATACATACATACATAAATTAACACCAGGCAGGTTGTTCAGAAACATGTGGAGGCCATGGATGCCATGTTTTCAAGAATGTTAAACAGTTGACGTGGAAGGAGCTCTCAAAGGTAATCTATTTTAAAATAAAACCCTGAACTATAGGAATGGGACCTGACCACTGGTCTGCAAGGGAGGCATGTGTTGAGGGACAATCCGGTCCTCCTAAAGTACAGAAATGGCCCTGTCCCCATCACCTCCTCTTATGCTCTGATGCTCGCTCTGCTTCTGATATCTTGCTTCATTTTGTAATTACAAAGAATCTCATGTGAGAGCCACTCCTGCAGACCGCCACCGGGGTATCAAGATGCAATTCTCTGGCCATTTGTCTTGTGAGGTTTCTCTCCCAGGCAGGAAGAGAAGTTGCAAGTGGGAGTTTGATCACCAGCCAGGAAGAAGAGCAGAGAACTCTGGATTTCACAAAAGGCACAAAGGTTCATTAATAGCACAGTCCTGCACAGCAGACAAAGCCAAGAGTCAGTTTATGAGGACAATGAAGCTGTGTAGGTCAAGGACTAGACACAAGCGTTCAGATCTCTGAAAATCCATTAGATGAAATCTTGAGAAACATTTAAAATCTGTAATATTCCATCACTGGTGAGTTTTAAAAGTTGCTTTATTGCTGCTAAATGATGCTGGAGAAACAGTAAAAGCCTAATTCTCGGCAACATGACTCGGTAAAAAAAAAAAAAAAAAAATCAAACTTTGAAAACATAACAATAATATCACTTTTTAAAACCTGCTATGAGAATTTTCTATTTTCATCTCTTTTTCCTGCTATGTCCTCAAGAAGAGTATGTCTTCAAGATTCCTGTTCCAACAAGCTTTGTCTTGGAACTGTAACCTACTAAAATTTTTCTCTATTCTGAATCCTTTCAGAATTAAACTCCCTAATTTTTTTATTATGCTTTATATTTTTAAAACAATTTTTAAATTTAAATATGTTTTAATCATGTTCTTCCCCTCCCCTAAGTCCTCCAGATCCTCTCCCCCAACTCCCTACCCAGCCAACTTTAAGTTATTTCTCATAAAAACAAAACCCTAATACAACAACAACCCCCCCTCGCAAAACCAAGAAAACCAAAATAAAACAACACCCAAAACCAAAAACCACCAAACTGTAAGCAAATAAAAGCACATAAACAACAACAACAACAACAACAAAAACCAAACCTGTAGAGTGTATCATATGTTGGGCAACTAAACATGAGGTCTACCTCGGAGTGGCTGATATTCCCAGGGTTATCTCACTAGAGAAAATGGATTTTCCCTCTCCCAGCAGATATAAATGACAATTCCGTTATTAACCTTTACCCCAGTGGCAAGGTTTTCATTTATTTACTTTTAAAAATATAGAAGATAAAAATGTAATAAAACCCAAACTACGGCATCAAAGTTGGACAAGACAAACCAGTAGGAGGAAAAGAGCCCAAGAAATAGGTACAAGAACCAGAGACCCAGTCATTTGCTCACTCAAGAACCCCATAAAAACACTAAGCTGGAAGCCATGATATATATACAGAGGACCTGGCACAGACCTGTGCGGGCCCTGTGAGTGCTATGAGTTCATATGAGCGTTGTTCATGTTGATTTAGAGGGGGTTGTTTTCTTGGTGTTTTTTTGTTAGCTTTATCTTATATGTATGAGTGTTTTCTTGCATGTATATCTGTACACCACGTCATGTGCTCGGTGCTCATGGAGGTCAGAAGAGGGTGTTAGATCTTCTGGAACAGGAGTTTAAATGGTTGTGAGCTACCATGTGGGAACTGGAAACCAAATACCAGGTCCTTTGCAAGAGAATCAAGTGCTTTAAACCACAGACCCACTCTCTAGCCCCGTTAAATTTTTTATTACATTTGTTTATTGTGTATGTGTGTACATGAGTGCATGTGTACATGAGTGCATGTGTACACAAATATGTATATCATATATCATATCGTATACATATACATATATGATATGCGTGTGGAGGTCATAGGACAACGTGCAGGAGTCATTTCTCTCCTTCCCCTATGTCTGTCCCAAGGATCCAACTCAGGCTGTCAGACTTGGCCACAAGCACCTTTACTGTCTCTGAGCCATCTTGCTGGCCCATTTTCAGCACTTTCAATGTATGTTTTTTTTTCTTAGAAAACGTTTAGATCAACTTTATTATCTATAACTTGAATATAATAAAACATACTCAAATTTACATATATTTGATGAGTCTTGACAAGTGTGTAGATGCCTAACTGCCATCTCAATCATGGATCAAAATATTTCCAAATTACTCCAGAAGGGCCCACAGTACACTTAACAGCTGATTCCCACACCATAGCACATTTTTGGTCTTTTTTTTTTTTTTTCCTTATGCTACTGGGGATCAAACCCAGGGCCTCAGAAATGCTAGGCAAATACTCTCTCCTTCATCCACACCCCAACTGCCCAGTCTTCTTTGGTCTTTCTGTCAGTTTTAGATTAGCTTGATCTAAACTAGACTTTCATCAGGGGAATATTATATACTCTGATGTCCACCTTACTTGGCTTGCCATAGTTTTCTAGGAATTATCTCTGCTCTTTCTCGGCATGATGGCCTATGTCTTTAATCTCGGTACTCCAGAGGCAGAGGTAGGAGGATCTCTATGAGTTCAAGGCCAGCCTGATCTATATGAGCAGTTCCAGGCCAGCCAAGCTTACACAGTAAGATCTTGTCAAGGAAAAAAGAAAGAAAGAGAGAGAGAGAGAGAGAGAGAGAGAGA